>JAOXOE010032333.1:0-11110 GCA_028565055.1 Phoeniculus purpureus
CCATGGTCTAGCCTTGAGCTCTGTGGTAAGGGTTGGACTTGATGATCTGTGAGGTCCCTTCCAACCCTGGTAATACTGTGATACTGTGATTTCTGAAATCCCATGACAGACCTCAGAAGACAACAGAGGTCTCCCGAGCTCTGGCAGGTCTTCGGGCTGCCATGCTTCCCAAAAGGGAACCCATCAAGCAAGACTGGAAATGGTCTGTCTCCTTCCTGCCCTTCCACCAGTGGGCAAAACAGCCACTTCCCCTCCTCTTTCGAGACAAACCCCCAGTGAGCGTGTCAGGATTGCCCAGTTGATCCCCTGTCCTGCCCTGGCCCCACACTTGAGCTAGCTCAGAGCAGCTCATCTGGCACGGGGCTTGCTCACCACTGAGGTGTGCAGGGCATAGAATCACAGAATGGTTTGAGTTGGAAGGGATCTTAAAGGTCCCCTAGTCCCAACCCCCTGCCATGGGCAGCAACACCTCTCACCAGACCAGGTTGCCCAGAGCCCCATCCAGTCTGGCCTTGGATCCTTCTAGCGATGGAGAAGCCACAGCCTCCCTGGGCAACCTACTCCAGGGCCTCAGCACCCTCACAGTGAACTTCCTTCTAAATTTACCCTCTTTCAGTCTCAAGCCTTTACCCTTCATCGCTACCATCCCCTGTTCAAAGTCCCACTTCGACCTTCTGTAGGTCCCCTGGCTCTTTCCTGTAGGCACCTGGCACCCACAGCAAACACGGGCGCAGAAAGCTCCTCTCTTCCTAGTATGATCCTCTGACATACAAGAGCCATCCCATAGCTCTATGAAACAGAAGCAGGTGGTCCATCTCGCTCTTTGCCAGCCCAGAGCTGTTGCAGGATTGCATGAGCATTGAGAGTCCCCAGTGCAAAACAGGGACCCTCCAGCTCCGTAGGTACTATGGAAATATCACACACAGTATCACACAGCAGTACCAAGGCTGGAAGAGACCTCACAGATCATCAAGTCCAACCCGTTACCACAGAGCTCAAGGCTAGACCATGGCACCAAGTGCCACATCCAATCCTGCCTTGAACAGCTCCAAGGATGGCGACTCCACCACTTCCAGTGGCCAACGACTCTCTCAGTGAAGAAGAATGGAACTCACTGGAACCTGGCTGATGACACCAGTGAGCTGTGAGCATGGCTCTTGGTGCAGGTCAGACCCATGTCAACAACCTGACCCAGTCCCAGGGCAGTGGCGAGCAGACAGAGGTGAAAGACCGCAGTGCACTTGAGGAGGTTCCTTTGCCCCGTGCTGTCTGTGCAGGGTGAGTGTCTCACACCCAGCAGATCTACACACGAGTAGAGATGTGAATGAGGGACTGGAGCTCCCTCGTGCTGAGCGCCACGAACACGTGTCTGAAGGGACTGTCTGATCTGAAGGGTGCTGCTCATCTGCACGCGTGTCCAGTTGTAAGCACAGCAGCAGTCTAGCTTCAGAGGTGCCTTGGTGGCTCTCATCCTTTCCAGAAGCTCATTAGTGGGGATGACTTTTTCACGCCATTAATTTAAGGCAGGTTAATCAACCACAAAGCAAAAACACTGCTTTAATGGCAAAGATGGTAGCAGAGCAGTGCAAGAGACTGAAAGATAGGTCTTGGCTGCAGGTCACAGGTGACCTCGAGGTGAAAGCAGTGGCTTTCAGCCTGTCACATCCAGCTGGTTGGGACCATCCATGAGTCCTGGCCACGGCCAAGTGCTCTCCATCAGGGAGCAGCTATTAAGTCAAACAAGTTTTCTGTCTTTGAGTTAGTGAGACCTAACTGAACATCACTTCTTAGATCAGTGGGACTCTTCTACCTCAGAGACAGCCTTTGGAGATACCACCTCTGCAGGTGGATTTACTGTCCTAGCAGGGACCTGTGAGGTGAGATGACAGCACCCTTATCAGATCTGCCTTCTCATTCCTCGTGGGCTTACGGGCCACTTATGGTTGGTGTAGCACCAGCAGTCTGTGCCTTTGTTTACCTCAGTTTGGCTTTAGGGACAAAGGAGACAAGAACCATCCTTCCTGTGGTGCTGCAGTTCTGAAAGGGTCCAACACTGTGAGGACATGGGTTATCACCTCGTTCCAACTGCACATGTGGTGCTAGAAGTGGAGATGATCAAGGCAGCAATCAGCAAAAGGCAGGAGGAATATCCACCCTGCGACAACAGGCGACCAAGGGTGACCTCCTGGAAAAAGGGCTGTAAAACCCTGCACTGGAGAGTGGGTTCTGTGACCTCAGTGTGTCTGCGGGCTCTGTGTGGGGCTGGTACACAAGTGTGGCTGTGAGGGTGGATGCAGGTGCTTGTGCAGCACCTTCCAGGAGAACAAAGTGGGCATGAAGGCACATTCAGGGCACTGTTCCTTCTCCATGACATCTGCTGGGATGGTGCTGGATGCTGGCTTGAGCTTTCACGCATGTGGGGTGAAATACAGAGTCATCCTTTCTGGCAGGTCCCACAGGTGTTCACACCTTTCAGGTTCCTGTGCAGCTGTGACTACTCCTCTCCTGCCTCTCCAAGTCCCCAAATGCAGGTTTAACAGGACAAGACAGCTGAAGAAGCAGCCAGAAAATAATTAGGCTTTAACCAGCTAAGTTCTTTCTCTCAGATAATTGAAAATCAGACTAGCTGGTTGCAAGGGATTCCCAGTACAGTAGCCATCCAGCTTGCTCTGTGCCAATCCACCACCTGGACCAACCTGGAAACGGCACACGACCGCCCACTGCCATGCACCACCCTGCAGAGCCCAGTTCCCCATCTCCAGAGAGGAGCTAAAAGCCCTACACTTGCAGCCAGGATGGTTTAATGACCCACATACACTGCATGGTTCCTCCATTCTTTGTCCTACACACCACGAACCAGGGAGCCAGACAGCCTCTGAATCCTACACGCCCAGGAGGCAGGAGCACATCAGCAGTCCTGTTGTGACGGGACCCACCCCGGGCCATCTGCAGTGTCCCACAGCCTGGGAAGGCTGACAGGTTTGATCTCCACTTGCCTCCACCAGCACACAAGCAGTTGGCTGGCTGCAAAGACCAGCTGCTGGTCAGTGCCGATTCAACTGCGCCAGTTGCCCCTTCTTCTGTCTCTGCTGCTCAGTCCGTCTTGGCTGGTGGGTTTCCAGAAGCTCTGCTTCACGATCAGAGCTGTCTTGGGCTGAGAGAAACTCTAGGCTACAAGTTGTAGTTGGCAGTGACGCTTCTACACCTGCCTTGAGAGCGCTTTCTGGTAGAAGACCATGGACTTGGTCACCTCTGGCTGTACTGAGCCTCCACCTAGGAAGAGTGAACCGTCTCCACCATGGCCATGCCAAGGTGACAGTCTGGCTGAGGAGCTTCAGGAAACTGGCCGCTTCGCCCAGGTGCACCCAAGTTTCCCATTAAATCCCTTGCGAGGCTCCACACTCCAGTTTCAAGGAGCCAAGGCTCGGTGTTTGTCTTCCCAGGGGCCAGGGATGGCTCGGAGGGGTTGCACGGGGAGGACCCAAGACAAGGTTGTTCTTTCCATCGCAGCACTTTGGGAGTCACGCCTAGATAAGCGCGGGGCTGGTGCTGCGTGCCCGGCTCAGGTCTCCCCGAGCGGCTCTGCCCGCTCCCATCTTCTTGTGGGTTTTGTGGTGCTGATCTCAAAGCACCAGCGATGAAGACGCCTGCACTGCTGCGTGAGCCACAACAGCCTCAGCTCCTTCTCCTTGGCTCTAGGCAGAACTGTGAAGGCTGATGGAAGGGAGAAGTTAGGTAGAACCTCAGCTGCTTTGGAATTTGCCACATGCACAAGTACTTTAAGTGGCTCAGGACTGGTGCCTGCAGGTGCCTCATTGCAGGACTTCAGAATGACTAACAGCTCTGTTTTAGTCTGCGAGGGACGTTCCAGGACGTAACAGACAGGAGGGAACAAACCACAAAGGAACGCAGCTGGTAGTGTGGATGCTCTGGGCTAAAGTCCCTTTTTATAGCTCCCTCCTCGCGTGCAGGGGGATGTGGGACAACGAAATGGAAGGCCAGCAATGCCAAAGCTGGCCACCAGCACTCCCCTCTTTGCTCATAGAACCATTAGGGAATGGAAGGGACCTCGAAGGATCACCCAGTCCCATCCCCCTGCCACAGCAGGATCACCCAGACCAAGTCGCACAGCAACACATCCAGGGGGGTTTTAAACGTCTCCAGTGAAGGAGACTCCACAACACCCCTGGGCAGCCCATTCCAGTGCCCCATCACCCTCACTGTGAAGAGGTTCCTTCTCATATTTATATGGAACATCCTATGTTCCAGGTTACACCCATTGCCCCTCATCCTACCACTAGATGACATTGAGAAGAGCCTGGCTCCATCCTGGGGCAGGAATTGGCAGGGCTCATTGATAGGTGTTTGAAGGGGTTAATAGTCTCCTGCTAGCTGGTGACAAACAGTGAGGCAGATGGAGAGCCAATGAGGGCCCTCAACTTGCCCTGGGGCAAGCCAGGGATGATGCACCAGGACAATCTGAGTGTATCAAGGGGAACTGGCACAAGAGGAGGACAGGGCCAGCCCAGCTGAAGACTCTCTATGCAAGTGCACAGAGCTTGGGCAACAAACAGGGTGAATTAAGGGCCACTGTGCTGCTGGGATGCCGTGGCACAGTGGCTATTAGTGAAACTTGGTGGGATGATTCCCGTGACTGGAAGGTAGGGACAGATGGGTACAAGCTCTTTAGGAAGAGCAGGTGCCCCTTGCTTTGCTCTTCGAGAGTGATGAAGCATTCGGGGGAAATGGGCAGGATGCCACCTGCAGTGGTAAGAAATGCCTTTTCTGATGCAGCTCACAGAGGACCGATAGTCCTTGCCCCACAGCGAGTGCTCAGTGGGATCAGCTCCCTGTGCTGGAGCTGGGAAGGTTGATCCCTTCCAGAGTGTGGATCACAGTGCAGGGGCAGTGGAAGTCCATGGCGCTGCTTCCCTGCTCACGGGAGGGGAAAGGAGCTTATTGTGGAGCTGGAGAAATAAACAGAGAGGGACAAACCAACAACATCTCCGGTGCATCTTGGCTTGTTTCGCCTCAGCCCAGCTGCCACACACCATTTCTCTTCATCAGGGTTTTTCTCTCTTCTTCTCATCTTCCTTTATCACAGTGTCACAAGAAAACAGCCTTTGGTTACAAAGCTGTCCCTTGCCAATGTCAAGGTGTTCGACCTGCTTGCCCATCACCCTTTTCCTCTCCCCCGTTTTCCTTCACACTGAAATCCTTCTCCCAGCTGGGTCAATGTCCCTGCAGGTCCAGACTCCTCCAAGGAAATGGTTCCACTTGAAACCCCTCGAGGACAACCACTCGTAAGCCAGTCCAGCCACAGTGTGTGCTGTGCGGATCTCCTGCGAGTTCCCTCCTCCTGGAACCTCAGCCTCAGTGCGAGAGCCTCACCTGTCCTTCTGATCGAGGAGCAGCTTCAGCTGGATGGTGCATTGCCTAAGAGATGAACGCAGAGGGAGCTGAAGCCCTCTGACACAACAGCCCCCAGTTTTGTGCTGTTAGTGCTCCTGTGAGCTGAGTCAAGGCTCTGCCAGCCTTTGCCGTGTCTGCTCTGGGGTCTCTGCCTCGTGACTGGGAAGAGGAGAAGATGCTGGAGGAAGTGTGCCCAGAGCAGGGCTTGAGGAAATGTCTCCTGGAGGCCAGAGGGCTCTGGCACAGCTGCTGCTCTCAGGTGGAACACAGGGAGCCCATTGTGCTGTGCTGGGGGCCCCGGGCATCTCACTGCTTTGTCTGCAGGCTGCCAGAAACCTGCTGAGGTGCTGAGAACAGGCTCAGAGCACAACCCCTGGGTGAAGCCCTGCTTAACCCCATCAGGTCCTGCACCAGCTGCTCCCTCACTCCAGCTTCTGGTCCCACAACAGTGCAGACAGCCACCAGAGGAAGGGGTTCCCTCCTTCCACCCCTCTCCTGTACCCACTGGGAGCTGATCTGGCTGAATATTGGCTTTCTTTGTCTGCAGACCAGCTCCTTGCCCTGACCCATGGTGAGGATCCACTTGCTGCCAGCGCCACCAAAGTCAAGTGAGAACATGGGATCCTCCAGCTGGCAGTGGCCTGCATCTCCCTGACCTCAGCATCAAGATCACTTCAGAATCTTCAGATAAATCAACTGTCCATGGTGAAGGTCAGCAAGGCAATGGGAAGAGTTCTGTGGCTGTAGAAGACACTCACAATGGCACAGCGAAGATGTTGGTGGACACTTCTGCAGGGACCGACCCCACAGGCTGCTCTGTCCCACCGTGGCAACCAAACTGCACTCCCAGGGCTGAAGGCTGGTGGCTGCTACGTGGGCTCTGCGCTCCTGCTGTGTGCTGATGGACCAAAATAACTCTGTGTTTTTCCCAGCCAGCGCTGAGCTGGGATGTGTTTGGGAAGGCAACTGTGATGCTGTGACAGATGGCCAAGAAAGCAAAAGCTGTTTTTTATGTCACCTCTGTGTTTCCTCCTCTGCTGTCTCCAGTGCTGGAGGCGGTGGGTGGAGATGGCCTGCAGTGCCAGCACATGGCTGGTGCCAGAGCTGGAGAGAAGGCACAAGGTTGCAGCAAGGTGCTGGCCACCTCACACTCATCTCTCCCTCAGCTCTCTCACGCTCTGTGACCCACATCAAGGCTTTCTCCTGCAGCAATTTCTGCCAATATCTGCTCTTCTACAGAATCACAGAAGATACTTGGTTGGAAGAGACCTTTAAGATCATCAAGTCCAACCTCTGACCCTGCACTGCCAGGTCCTGCTAACCCGTGTCCCTCAGCACCAAGCTAAGGGATGGGGACTCCAGCACTGGCCTGGGCAGCCCATCCCAGCGTTGGGTAACCCTTTCAGTGAAGAAGTACTTCTCAACAACCAACCTAAACCCCCCCTGGCCCAACGTGCAGCCATTTCCTCTGCTCTCTCTTGCCATCAGAGGGAAGAGGATGTTCCCCTCCTCACCCCAACCCCTTTTCAGGGAGCTGTCAAGAGCGAGGAGGTCTCTCTCAGCCTCTTTTTCTCCAGGCTAGACAACCCCAGATCCCTCAACTGCTCCCCAGAGCACTTGTGTGCCAGACCCTTCACAAGCCTTGTTGCCCCTCTCTGGACACTCTCCAGCACTCTGACCCCGTCTTGTACTGAGGATTCCAGTATTTGAGGTGTGTACTGGCTCCTCTTCTTACAGACCCAGAACTAGCTGCACAAGGAGGACCCTGGAAAAGCCAAAGCTTTGATAAAAACTACTCCTGCAGCTCCCTGATGAGCTGCTCCTGTCACTTGGTGTCTGTGGGCAGGGGACCATTTGGCTGCCTCCTGGGGCACAAACCTCCTGGCAGTGTTCAGGGAGGGCTGGGCTAGTGAGAGACAGAGCCTGAGAGCCCTGGAGGTTCAATGGGGGGAGAAGAACATTTCAGCAAGAGAAGGGGAGCATGGAGAAGCCAGTGGCTGTCGACTCTGTCACTTGGGTTACACCATGGAGGAAGCAGGAGCCACGGGCATGTACTAGCCCAGCCTGTGCAGGTGGCTGCTGCTCCAGGCTCTTTCTCCATGGAGGAGAGAGCAGCTTCTGCTGTGCTGCTTGGCTGCCAGGACTCCAGCTCCTTTTGCAGCAGTGACTGACATGTCTGCTTGGCATGGTGTCTTTCTGCCTCCTGCTTCTGCCTTGTTGCACTTGGCAACTCTCTCCCCCTTCTCCCTCTGTTTTTCCACCAGAAGATCTCAAACTTCTCTGCCTTGGCAGTGGGGAGCGAGATGAAAAGGGGTGGACAGATATATGGACCCAGGACAGAATCACAGAACATTAGGGATCGAAAGGAACCTCGAAAGACCATCTGGTCCAACCCCCTGCCACAGCAGGATCAGCTAGATCCACACGCACAGGAACATGTCCAGGTGGATTTTAAACGTCTCCAGAGAAGGAGACTCCACAACCCCCTGGGCAGCCCCTTCCAGGGCTCTGTCACCTTCACTGTGAAGTTCTTTCTCATATTGATGTGGAACCTCCTCTGTTCCAGCTCACACCCATTGCCCCTTGTCCTATCACTACATGCCCCTGAGCAGAGCCTGGCTCCATCCTCCTGACACCCACCCTTCACGTATTTATAGACATTAATGAGGTCACTCCTCAGTCTCCTTTTCTCCAAGCTACAGAGACCCAGCTCCCTCAGCCTCTCCTCAGCAGGGAGATGTTCCACTAGCTTCATCATCTTTGTGGGTCTGCACTGGACTCTCTCCAGCAGCTATGTGTCCTTCTGGAACTGAGGGGCCCAGAACTGGACACAAGATTCCAGATGTGGTCCCTCCAGGGCAGAGTAGAGGGGGAGGAGAACCTCTCTCCATCTGCTAACCACCTCCCTTCGATCCACCCCAGGATGCCACTGGCCTTCTTGGCCACAAGAGCACATTGCTGTCTCATGGCCATCCTGCTGCCCACCAGGACCCCTAGGTCCCTTTCTCCTACTCTGCTCTCCAACAGGTTAGTCCCCAACCTATACTGGTACCTGGGGTTGTTCTTGCCCAGATGCCAGTCTACAGTGCCCATGTTATAGTTCATTCAATCTCTCCCTGCCCAGCTCTCCAGCCTGTCCAGGTCCTGCTGAATGGCAGCACAGCCTGCTGGGGTGCTGGCGACACCACCCAGCTTTGTGTCATCAGTGAACTTCTGACAGTGCTCTCCAATGCGTTAATTATTAGTCATTAATGCATTAGTCGTTAATGAATAGATGGAACAGGACTGGTCCCAGGACCGAATCTTGGGTGACTCGATTCAGGCCTCCAACTAGACTCTGTCTCACTGACCACCACTCTCTGGCTTCCATCCTGCAGCCAGTTCACGATCCACCTCTCTACCCTCATGAAAGCCTATCTGGCTGGTCAAGCATGACTTCTCCTTGGTGAAGCCATGCTGGCTGGCTGTCCCTAACGACCCTCTTGTCCTTGCTGTGCCTGGAGACAGCATCAAGGATAAATTGTCCCATCACCTTTCCTGGGGTGGAGGTGAGGCTGACCAGGGTCTGTAGTTATGTGGTTCCTCCTTCCTACCCTTTCTGAAGACTGGAGTGACAAAACAGCTCAGTGATGGCTCTCCTGGCTCTCCCTGCCTGCTGGAGAGGAAGAATCTTCCAGGATTCAAGGATCCCTGAACTCCTGTCTCTGGATTCAAGGATCAGGCACTGAGCAGTGGGGATCACTGGTGTAAAGGCAGTAGGGAAGCTGAGTTGGGAGAGGCTGGTAAAAAGTCTATCACACAGAGCCGGGAGCCCTCCTGGGTCTGGGGAGCTCCAAGGGGCTCCACTAGCAGCACAGCACAACCTCATGGCCCTGAGGACCAGGAGGCAACAGAAAAAGGATTAGCAGCTGGCTGCAGCTCTGCTGTGGGACAGAGCTGTGCTGTTCCAGTGCCACCTCAAAGCCCTGGGAGGGGTAACTCAAGCCCCATCTAATGCTGGTTCAGGAAGATAAAGCAAAAGAGATAGTGGTGGGCAGATGTGAAGGTTGAGGGAACCAGGCAGGTATGATGACAGGAAAATTCTGTGGAGAAGAAGCACAAGGGAGGGAGAGGCAGAGTAGTTGGTCTGTACCCATGCACCCAGCCCAGCCCTTCCATGCAAGAGCATCAAAATGGGAACAGTTTGCTATTTCCAGTGCCAGAATCCTCCTGCTCTCCTCACGATGCCAGACGGGGCCCTCCAAGCCTTGAGTGGGCAGCAGGACTCCAGTCTGGCTCCTGGGGAGCAGGAAGGATGCCAGCACTGTGTGCCACAGAGATGTGTGTGTGTGATGTGGTGGGATCTGGGATGCTGTGAGGTTTAAGGATGCTGTGGGGAGCAGGCTCAGCTTCCTGGGCAGTGGGTAAGGAGAGCCACATGCTTGTGGTTCAACACATCCTGCCTGTGCCTGTGGCACTCCAGAGTCAGCCAGGGTCTTAGGAACAAGGTGAGGTGGGGGATGCTGGGGCTGGGAAGAGTCATGGTTTCCTCCAAGCAGCAGAACAGGCCAGGAGGTGTCCCAGACCTGTCTAGAAGGTCCTGGTCATTAGTCTGTGGTGTGGTTCTGCTGTGCAGGGAGACACACGTGCCCTGAGGGCAGTTACTCAGAGTTGCAAGAGCCAGGCACCCATCCAGCTTCTCCATCAGCTGCTGAGAGATGGCAGCTAGTAGATGTTGAAGCAGCCAGCACCTCCTGCTTTGCTGCCAAGCAGAAGGTCATGGTTGTGGAGACCTCCCAGCTCTCCATGGGCTCACACTTTCCCTGACTGTGGAGCGATGTCAAGGCCAGGGCTGTCGCAGAACTGTGTCCCCAGAGCTCAGCAGAGAGAAGACTGCATGTCCTTTGAGAGCAGGGCTGTGAGGACACCAAGCTTCAGGACAGCACCCAGGTCTTCATACCTCTCCATACTGCCATGCAGCAAGGACAGCTGCCCCAGACCTGGACAAGGGTCTGTACAGACACAGAAAGTCACATAATCAAAGGATTGTTTAGGTTGGAGAAGACCTTCAAGGTCATTGAGCCCAGCCACCAACCCAACCATCCCAACTCCCTGCTAAAACCTGTCTCTGAGCTCCAGACCTCCATGATGGTGAAACACGGCCAGGGATGGCAAGTCAGCCTCCTCCCTGGGCAGCCTGTGCCGAGCTCTGATGACTCTGTCCAGGAAGAAATTTTTCCTCGTGGCCAACCTAAACTTTCTGTTGCAGCTGTGAATTGATCAGAAAACTCCTCCAACAACTGCAGGTCCCTCTGTCTCTGCTCTTTCCCACTACAGGTAGGACTAAGGGCAGCAGAAGGAGGGAGGCTCATGACTCCAACACTGGCATTGCCTCCCTGGACAAAGCATGAGAGCAGCCCAAACAAATTATACTGGAACCAGAAACAGAGGCATCAGCCTATAGACCTGGGAAGCTGGAGGTGTCTCAGCCAAGTCCTCCATGGCACAGTCCCACCATCTCCCTGCTCTTGTTCTTCCTTGCCTACGTGTTCCCCGGCATTTACAGCAAACCAAGCCTGGACCTGCCTGGTTCCCAGCCTGGAGACCTGCGGGTTGTTCCCTCATTAGCCTGTCTCAGGCCAGATGGCTGGAGGTCAGAGGCTGGTGGGTAGGCAGTGGGAGTGCTCAGCACCGGAGCTGTCGGGGCTGGCCAGACGGA
>JAOXOE010032334.1:0-11110 GCA_028565055.1 Phoeniculus purpureus
GTCGTGAATGTTCTGTGATTCTGTGATAAACTGTAGACATTTGGTGGAGAAGGATTATTGAGGCAAGGCTGTTTCCAGTATACTCAGGACTAAAACAGATTCTACTGGAACATCTAATAATTTTCGAATCCTATAAAATGCTGCTCTTCACAATATTCTAATATACTAATGATTTCTGCAGTTAAGCACCACATGAAACTCTTTTTGCTGATCCCAGGCTGGTGACTAATAGTTTTACCTAACGCACTTAGCTCTTGGTCAGAGAGAAACCTTGAGTAGCCACATGCAGCTGTTTCTGGCTAAAGATCAAAGAGTGGAGTAATGGAGGGAGCAATACAGTACTTCTCCCTTGCTCGTTTTGTTGAGAAACTTGTACGATTCTGGAAGGCCATTCAGTAAATTAGAAGCCAAACAACAATAATGTTTGTTCTACAGTTCAGCTTTCTTGATCTTGGTTTCAATTACGTGGAAAGCAAAGCTGAGGAGACACCTGTCCACATCTGAGTGCGTGTGTTCTGTGTCATATAGGCAAGCTTGTTCCTATAAGCAAAGAAGAAAAAAAATGAACAACCCCTGACTTAATTTATTGAGCTCCTGACTTTAAAAACAAAAAGACCATTTAACACTTGGGGTGTCTCTCCTACCAAACGCTCCTCCTGCCTTTTTACAAAAAGGGCTTTAAAAACTTCCAGAATCTATTTTCCACTGAGATTACTATCTAAAAAACCCTGCTGCGTGGGTTAAAGTTGAGGAAATGACTCCTCTTTTTTGTGCTATCAATTAGCCCATAGTCAGGAGGGCACTAACAGCGAACAGCTACACACATGAGCTTTCATGTTCACGTGGCCAGTTCTCTCTGTTGCAAAAGAATGGGCAAAAATATAACCACTATTTGCAAATAGAGACCATGGGATGTTTGGTAAAGATCAAAAAGTGATCTGGAAGCAGAACTCTAGGCCAGATGGTACAATGTGCAAGAATTTGAAAGAATTATGCATAGGAAATTATTCCTGTAGTGTGTACCTCAAATTGCCAAAGACGCATAGAAAGTAGTTCATTATCCTGCTGACGCTTCATCCTCATCTATATGTTTCCATTAGTGTTCTCTAGCTATCTTTAGGGTGAAAAAGAAGCATTATTTTTACATAAATCAAGTCAGCCTCTTATCATAATCCTGACATAATGATAACTTATGCACTATGCAACAACAGTAGCGTCTACTGCTTTTTTGTAGAGATAAAAAAAGCCTTGTTATTTAGGATATGAATAGAAACGTGAAGGGAATTAGAAACAGATATAGGCTTTAAAAAATCAGGGAGACAATAAAATTTGAAGCATTAGATAGACTTGAATTGTTAGGAATTAACTGATTCTGATGTCTACAATCATCTTCTTCATTAACTAATTCTTTCTGAATGCCTACAAGACTGCTTACCTTAGGTCTCACCTATTTTGCTTATCATACTTCCCTCTTCGTTTTTACTTTTGAGCTCAGTTCCCTTCTTCCTCCAGTGTAGTCTGATGTCTGGAGCTACTGTGAGACTTGTTAGAGCAGAGTTGTAAAAACACAAGATTCCACTTTCACCGTTTCCATTAACCATTGTACCACCATCTTCAGCCTGGGTATAATTTCAAAGGAACAATAGGAACGATTCGAGCAACTTTTGTCACCTACCTAGACTTGTGCACGGCATTAGACGCTGACCTGCATGACATCCTTGTCTCTAAAACAGAGAAACATGGGTTTAACAGGTGGGCAACTCAGTGTGCAAGGAATTGGCTGGTTATGCTCAAAGTGTTGTGATCAACAGCTCCATGTCCATGCTGGAAGGGAGCCCATCCAGAGAGCCCTTGCCAGGCTTGAGAAATAAGACTGCAAACTGTACATAGTTCAACAAGTCCAAGCGCAAGTTCCTGGACCCGGATCTGGGCTATCCCAAGCACAAATACATGCTGGGTGGTGAATGGATTGAGAGCACTCCGGAGGAGAATGGATTTGGGCTATTGGTAGATGAGAAGCTCAACATGATCCAGCGTTGTGTGAGAGCAGCCCAGAGGGCCAACCATATTCTGGGCTGTATCAAAAGCAGCAGATCAATGGACGTGATTCTCCCCACTATTGTGCTCTTGTTAGACCTCAGCTGGAGTACTGTGTCCAGTTCTGGAGTCACCATCTAGGAAATGTGTGGAAAAAGTCATTGGAAGCGTTCAAGACCAGATTGGACTGAAATCTGGGCAACCAGGTTTAGTGGAAGGTGTCCCTGCCCATGGGGGATCTTCCCTGTCCCTGTCTAGTCCGGGAGTCACCATCTAGGATATATGTGGAAAAAGTCCTTGGAAGAGTTCAAGACCAGATTGGACTGAAATCTGGGCAACCAGGTTTAGTGGAAGATGTCCCTGCCCATGGGAGGGGTATGGAACTTCATGATCTTTAAGGTCTTTAAGGTCCTCTCTTTATCTCTTCTACTTGTTCACATCACCAGTGAGAAACAAAATGAGTTCTCTGAGTTGAGCCAATTTGAGGAACGGTGTTAATCGTAAAGACTGAAGAAAATTATTAATAATATTTCATTAATTTAAGAGGTTGTCAGAATAAATTTCTTGATCTTCTGGAAAATCACTGCTTAAAAGTTTTCTAATGAAAAAGTTCCCATGTTAAAAATTCAGCTTTAAGGCAAAACATCCAATTCGTTCTAGGGAATCCTGAGGGTGTTTTATTGCGGGACAAGTGGTCTGATTGCTGACATTTTGATTTCTAAAAAAACAATATTAAAATGCTTCAGAATGTCTCAATATTTGTTTGTCCCTGTGTTGGTGTCTACAAAAGCCTGCAGCAGTTTTAGTTGCCGTGGCTCAGAGCCTTTTCTATACGGAGGCTGCACTGAGCGAGTTGTATCTCCCCTAAAGTGTGCTGGTTTCTGCACTGGTTGAATCCATGACTAAAGCTCCTGGAGCAGTCTGCACTACGAGAGATTTAGCTTGCCCAGCACTTGGAATCCACAGTAAATATGGAGTTACAACAAATCCTTGGGGCATTCAGGTTTGCATCAAACCGAGGGAAAGCAGCAGTAGCCCAATGCATAAACCCCAAATATCTTCACTGCAATAGTGGTGTCCATGACTGTGAATCCTACAACTTTGAGCCTTGGTTAATATTTTAAATCATCTTACTCTAGTGGATTTCCCCCCCAGCCCCCCACCACATCCCCTCTGGAACTGCTAAGACTGAGCTGCTGGACAACTGGAAATCGCAGACAAATGGTGGTTGCTCCCGTGTACCTCCGTTTACCGGCATACACTGCCTTCTGTCCACAGTAGCCCAGAGAGATGGCCCCCAAGTCACTTAGGGGATGCTAGTATAAAAATGTTGTTGAGAGGAAAGTTTTATAAGCTTCCTGTACAGGGAGAAATTTTGAGACCTTGCCGAATCATTTTAATTCAGGATGAGAATAGCAGTTGAAAAGAATTAATTTCCTTTGGGGTAAAAATCCCTCACCTTACTCCCTGTATTATTTTATTTAAGGGTGACAAAAAACTTCATAGATCAAATGTCTTTAATTATGAAAAATCCCCTAAAGCCTCTGTTTCTAGGAAGGTGGGATTTTTGCAGCTCTTGCATAATTGAATAAGCAATTTGCAGTAAAGCAGAAAACTTCAAGTTTTGGATGACAGTGAGAATAAGAAAATAAGGAGAGATGCAGGAAACTTGCTCCTGTTGATCCACTTCAGCCTGACCAATATTTAAAGGCAGATTTCATACATCACTGAGAGTAAAACTGAGAGGCTACAGTGAAGATGACACCCTGGTTTCTCCTCTGATATACACTTGGCCCCCCGTCTCCGAGTGCTCCTCCCTTCAGGACCAGCTGTTCTGGTGCAGCAACTCCAAGACCACCAGTTCTGAGGATCCTACTTTGACACAGGGCAGGTGTCACGACCAGTCTGAAGCTATGAACCCTAGTACCTGAGTAAGATTGCACAGCTGGCAGACTCAGGCATCACTTGGCTGTGCTTGAAGGCATCAGGACCATCTTACTGATGGGGATGCCCAGATAAGATCTCATAACGACTATACAACTAAGAGTTAATGGGACTGAGATTTTCAAAATCTCATATTAACATTTAACAGGCTTACAGCTGTGATTCTTTACCTGCTTTGTGTTACGTGGGTTTCTATTTAAAGAAAGAAGTAGATCATCTGTAGCCTGAGAGAATATAAAGAAAAATAATGTGTAGTGATATATGGATTCAATCCAAGAGAAACCATAGATCACACAGGCTAAGAATACAACTACCTGAGAGAAGGGATGTCAAAATAAAGGGTATTGATTAAGTTGCCTAAAACCCCAGGAAGACATCTCTGAAAAAGCAAATTACCTGAGTTACTCCAAAAAAAACAAAGGTGAATAATTATCAGAAGAGTGTTTAAGAGTTGAACATGGAAATGGTTAGCAGGAAAAACACAGTTACACCGCCAATAATATATTTGTGGAAGTTCACACTGCCAAAACCAAAGTAGCCATGGTAACATGACAGTAAATAACCTAGTTAGAACTTTCTTCCCCTTCACTCAGGCTCAGCAAGATGCTTTCCTAATAAAGGAGAGTGAAACCTTAAAAGGCAAACATGTAAAGTCAGCATAACTGCAACGTTCCTTCCCAGAGCCAGCAGGAAGCAATAGAAAGGATAATGATTTTTTATAAGTTGTGCTACTTTTGAACCTTTTTTGTTCAGTGCCAGCGCTTAGAAAACACTCATTCACCATCAGCCATGGGGAATTCACTGAGTTTTATAACTGAATATTTATGTCCATTTTGAACACCAGCCCAGGTCAGCTTTGCAGCTTCACTCAATGAACCATATGTGTCTGTATTTTGTGCCTGGTGCATTTGTTCTCCAAAGTGCCTCAGATGCATCCATGTGGCTATTTGGCAGCTGGGTGACCAAGTATATTGTGACCGGCTCTTTTCAATGTTTGCACCAACTGCAAAGCAGAAATAAACACAGTGATTACAAAAAGCAGATAATACTTGTTTTATTGCCCAGTGAAGACAAAGTTGGGACAATAGCAGACCAGCTGTTTGGCATACTTGCTGGGATTTAGAATTTCTAACAGGCCTAAGCACTTGTGTGTCCATTTGTAAAAATTAGCTTGGCTGTTTGTGCCACAGACCTATAGCTGCCAGCATTTGGATGCCCCGTATGCTGGGAAGAGTGCCAGCTTGCCTATACGTGCTACAGCAGCCAAGGCAGTGAGAAAATTTAGAGGAGTGACAAGGGAGAAAGCATTTTAATTTGTTTACTGTTAGCACTGGAAAGCAACAAGGAGTGAAATATGTCCACTGCCACAAGCATGAGAGAGATGGTACCTGGGGAATGGCGTTAGGCAAAAGGCAAAAAGCTGGTTGCACCTTACGCTGTGTGATGCATCTTGCATTACGTGGTGCTTTTCAAAGCAACACACCAGCTGTCCTCCCCACCACCCCCCCAAAAAAAGGTCATTCTCTAATATAGCTCCTGACAGCATCTTTCTTTAATAAAAATTAATGTATTATGAAAGAAAATATACACAATAGATATTAGCTGTGTACTTAATCTGACAACTCCCTTCAAAGAGTAGTTAAAATCTGATCTCAGAGGAGTGATGCTCATGTAAAAATACTTGTGAAACTTCCACAATTAATGTGGTTTATTTTCAGATTGAAGTCCCTGATATGACCCCTACAGTCTTGTTTTCATTATGGCATGCAAAAGAACTAGGAATTGGTCTAACCTCCACTTAGTCAACCCACAAGCAGCTCCCTCTATATGTCTGTAATTTGATTCCTTCTCATTTGATAGTATTGATGGATATTAATGGATTAATTAGCTGTCATCATTGACTGAACGGTAAGTGCATTCATTGCAGAAGCAGTTAAGTGTTGAATAGCTGCCACTGATCGAAAACCCTAAACTTAAGCCAGATGAAACAGTTTCAGTTTTGTCATAAAATAATTATGATCTGTGTAATCTCCATCCCTGAAAGGAAAAGTCTAGAACACACCTTGAGTTGCTTCCATCCCTTAGCCACTTGGCTAAAGGCAAACAGCAGAGTGAAAATAAAAAGCATACAAAGCTGTATTTTAAACTAGCTCTTTGGACACTTCACCTTTCCCTTTGTTTTCTTTGTCCATCCCTTTCCCTTTCCCTTTCCCTTTCCCTTTCCCTTTCCCTTTCCCTTTCCCTTTCCCTTTCCTTTCTTTTACCTTCGTTTTCTCTCTCTCTCTCCTCTCTCTTTCTCTTTCTCTTTCTCTTTCTCTTTCTCTTTCTCTTTCTCTTTCTCTCTCTCTCTTTCTCTCTCTCTTTCATTTTGGAATACTCTCTAGTTTTGAAAACGGAGCACATAAGTAAAAAATCATCTTTATTTACTTGGACGAGAAGACTTAGAAAATATTAATAAATGAGGGCAATTTAGTGACAACTTCAGTTAACTAACTTACCTGAGCTAACCTTATTACTAACTAGAGGTCTCCTCTTGTAAAACAGAACATCATTCTACTTGGCAAGGAAAGCACACAGTTAGAAAACACAGTTCCAAGGCAGGGAGTTTAACTACCTTTTAATAGGATTATTCACTGCTACTTGCCAACATGAGTAAGATTTTCACAATCTGATCCAATGCAAATAAAATGCAGTTGGGAACTAAGTGGAAAATAGTGTTCACAGTCAACCTCATCAATTACACGCACTTCGAGGGAAATAGCATGTTGGTAAAAACGCTGGGGTTCTTTGGTTTGCTTTTTCGAGACTCCTCAAGGATTCACTAGATAGGAAAAGCCACTAGGTGGCATTTGTGATTTATTAGGCTGGAAGCAATGGTTTATAAAGACCTAATCTAATCCTTGGTTTCAAGAGAACAAGACATTTAACATTCCAAGGCACTCAGTTCAAGAACCCCCCCCCATAATTAAATAAATGCACAGAATTTTCACTTCTGTTACACCATTTGCAAACAAGACTTGTAAAGTTTCCATTCAAACCCTCCACGTTCTCAGGCGTCTGTTCCCTGACCCCACAGCACCAGCTTACATAAGTAATTACTTGTCTACAATTAAGCTGTAAATAATGCAATCACTCCATTCTTGTCCTGTCACTCCAGTCCTAACCACAACAAATAGGGCTAATCACATACTTATTCAACTGTGTAATTATTCACAGTTAAACTTCTGTCACTTTCACCCTGTTTGGAAACAGTGGAACACAACCTGTAATTAGCAAACGTTGCTGCAGGCACTTTTACTTGGAATTACGCCATGGATCCAGCACCTATGTGAGCAAAGAGCTAAGCCCTTTGATCTAGGATCCTGGCATGGTTTCTTCCCCTTGGGCTATTCTATTCTCAGCCCTCAATAAGGCAAGAGAGATCAATGAAATTTTATTATGTCAAATAAGCCTACTGCAAAGCTCTCCCATGTCCCCTTTGTCAGGGACTTGGTACGCACTTGCATCGCACTCCTGTGCACCCACAGAGGCGGGCACACAGCCACATGCCACTGTATACTTGTCAGCGTGTCCTGAAGACGTACGGATCAGTCACGTATACACCTGATTTTGAATTTCATTGACACATCAGTAAAAGTCTCGGTGTTCACAAATTACTCTGATGGATGTAGGTCTGGAGCTGTCATTCCTTTCACGTGACCTCTTTTGGGTTAGAAGCTGAGGCTGTGAAAAAAGATCCTTCACGCTTGAAACGCCTTTGACGGCGTTATATTCAGCAAAACACAATGATACTGCTAGGTACAGAAGCAGCTGTACGTAGACATGCCACTAAAAAGACTAGTCGGAAAGCAAATGCCTTTAAGTCATGCTCCAGTTTACCAGACTGAAGTCTTCCAACTAAAATCATTGTCTCATAATAAATTGAGTGCATCACACGTGTAACATTAAACCATGCATGCCCTCATTTCATACCGAGTCAGGTTCTGTCACATGTACTCAGCGTGAGCTATTCCTTACTCTTTCCCAAGGGCTGGTAAAGAACTACTCAGCCTGAAAAAAGGAGGCAGAAATTGTCCCATGGAGAAGATTGGGAAATTAGAAAGAACTCATTTGCCACCTGCCCTTAGCAGTAATTCCATAAGCAGATGGAATATGAAATTTTTACATTCTGGCACATGAACAGATCACTTACTAGAAAGGCGAAGAACAAGAGAAAAAAGGGTTTAACACTTGTTTTCAGTTTATTAGGGAACCTAGATAGTTCATTCCTTGGTCCTCTTTCCCTGTTGCCTGCTTCATTCTCAGCATGGCAGTGGCTCACGTAAAACTGAACTAGAAACACCCAGAAAGCAGAATGCTTTGACAGAAGACAACACAGGTCATATATAATCCTCTGTGGGAAGGCAGTGGCTTTGAAATTCTTGGCTAGATACATTGATCAGCATCAGAGGCGAAGTGCCTCTCTGTAGGACAGCCTCTATCGCTTGAGTCCGGCAGGTGCTTGGTGTGGTGCACGTTAGTGCAAGGAGGGAAGGGGACTAAGCAGAATCTATTTCAGGAGATACCGGATGCAAGGACAAAGGGAGTTGGAAAAACAATCTTTCAACCTACTTTTGTGACGTGAACAGTCAGGATCACACACTATGAATGTGGAAATTGTAAAGTGAATTATTCAGTGTGCCTGCTGGTCAATCAGTAGAAAGGAAAAGGCTAAGGGCTGCTACCTAATCCTTGATAGTGTCTGCCAAACCCACGGATTTCAAGAAACTGCATGAGTATCCAACTGCCATGGAAACGATCACGCTGGACGGACCCTGCAGCAATTAGCTAGCTAGTTAGTTTGTTAGTTCATTACTTAGTTAATTAGTTAGTTACACAGTGCTACTGCATTACAGTGATATGAAATTGCCACAGTCTCAAGATACTTCTTGCAATGGCAGTAGCTGCCTTCCAGTGTAATGACTCACTTGAACAGTCTGTATCAGCCAGAATAAGATGCTCAGTAAATGTTTCCTAGTTGACAGATATGCTGTTAGGGACCTGTTATTTGCTGTCAATAAGATGCAGGGAGAATGCAGGCATGCTGGCCTTTGTTTACTTTTTCTAGCTGCCTGCTAAGACCACGACCTTTTGCTGCCGATGATACACCTATGCTGAGCATTCGTTTAAACCATCTCCCCACCACTGATCAACACAACCCTCCAGATTACATTGTGCAAATGAGTTGCAAGGGAAATAAAAGAGACTCTCATCTTTTCCTACCTAGTAATGCTTCCCACAGCTTTGTATTTATGATACCTTAAAAAACTACGTAATCCTTGGAGGAAAGTGAGCGATTCATACAGTCATTGCATATAATTCTTCTACAACAGCAGAAAATCTGTCAAACTGTCACTGCAAGCTGCCATCTGAGAAGCTGCCCTTCAGAGACTTAATTTCCCTTTGCTTCCCCCTCACACCCCACTCAGATTATTTACAAGGCTCTGGCAACCACATCTGAAATCAGCTCTTGTCAGATTACTCAGGATTTGTAAACTGCATGAGAGGAGTAGTCTGCAAGATATGCTGATAAGGACTTGGGTGTATCGGTAATGAACCCACCCAGCATCTTCATGTTGTCGGAGGGAGGTATATGCTTCATTTCTCCGCTTCGATTGGGCAGTCAAGGATGAGACTGCATGCTACATTTGTTCCCCAGGTAAACTAGCTGCTTATTCCACTCTGTTTCCACATCATCAGTAAGAACTGCAAACAAATCGCGCTAGGATCCTTTTCTTTCATTCTTCACTGTTTTGAATACGAAACACAAACGTGTCTGAGCTGCCACACATTATTAGCACTGCCAAGCGTGTGCTATTAAAATGCTCTGTATTAATGAGCTTTTCACTCTCCTTAGTCATGTGCTTCACGAGAAAGGAGGTGACAAGCCTTCATTCACATTTCATTTTGAAATCTTGCTTTCTTGGTTCCTCACTGAGGTTTTGGAGCCCTGAAGCTGAAAGAGATGCTCAGATCCCCCTTTTCCTGTCTCACAGCACACGCAGCTGAACTAAGGACGTCATTGTGGCTGCGATCCATCACGCTATAGACTAAGTTTTAGAAAATCAGCAGTGTAGGCTCCAAGCAAAGTGCTGAATGGCCCAACAATTTAAATGTTACAGTTCTTCCAAATCTGCAGAGATTTGGAGTGACTCGTTAGAAGCTGTCATGGGTTGCAGAACTCTTTTCTAAACCCAGAAGGCTGTCACAATATTTGAGTTTTCCCGCTGTAAAATTCTCTGCCTCGAAAACTAGGGAAACACAGATAAAACGCATGTCAAAAGATAAGTCTTCATCTGACTGCTGTTTTCTTAGCCCTGAATTCACTGACTGGATTGACGTCACCCGGAATATTGATGTCACGGGCAGTTCTCCTCAGCTGAAACCCAAGATGCTGGATACGATGTCAGGATTACAGAAGCAAATCACACAATGTGATAAGGCTGAAAATGGGGACATGCCTAGCACAGCTGCACTCGTTGAGCAGCATTTCAAGGTGAAGCTCAGGCATTAACCAGTCTTAACTACCTGAAGGCTTTTTGCCTCTTTGCCAGTAGAACAAAGAACATCTTCTCTGTTATTCTTCATGTCTAGTGAAGAGTCCGGAGTGACTTGGAGGCGTTTAGGGTAAACCCACCCATCCTATACTCTTTTGTAATATAAGACATTTCATAGACAAATAGATTTTATTCCTTGCTCTTAGGTTCTGGAACTAGATTAGATCATCCATTGTTTTCATTACCAATGAGCAAGTCTGCATCTACACAATTCCATTCACTTTGTAGGTTACCCTACAAAGAGCTCAGCGTTTGGCTTCTGGCATAAAGTTGTGACTTAGGACTTTAGGAAGGTAGCTCATCTGTAACAAAGTCATTGAGCTCCACACACCGGTGTGTTTTACAAGGGTTGTGGTCTCACACCTTCGCAGTTCTGCTAACATTGTGAAGAGTTGTAGTGGGTCTACTTAGAAAATGAGATGCTTTGTCATGGAAGTAAGGATTTCAAAACTGCTTCAGAATCATAGAACATTAGGGATTGGAAGGGACCTCAAAAGATCATCCAGTCCAATCCCCCTGCCACAGCAGGATCA
>JAOXOE010032335.1:0-11109 GCA_028565055.1 Phoeniculus purpureus
GAAGAGATTCTTCCTGGAGAGAGGGGTCAGGGACTGGACTGGGCTGCCCAGGGTGGGGGCTGAGTCCCCATCCCTGGATGAGTTTAGAAGTCGCTGAGATGTGGTGCTGGGGGATCTGGTTTGGGGGTGAACTTGCAGAGTGGGGCTGATGGTTGGACTCGGTGATCCCGGGGGTCTTTTCCAACCTGACTGACTGTGATTCAGTGGAATGCAGCCCCCACCAGGCACTCCACAGGGGAGCCCACACTAACCCTTCACGGGTGCTGCCCTCTGTTGTCTCCACCAGTCTGCCCGTCCCCGCTCGCTGCTGCCACCCGTTATCGCACCGGCAGCTTCTCCAGCAGGAACATTTATGGAGAAGCCGCTCTTCTTGCCTTGAAGCGGGGCACAGCTCCCAGCCAGCCACGAGCAAGCAGTCACTTGGTTCACTTCGTGTTAAAAACCTTCCCGTGACCACAGGGCTGCTCTGGTTAAACTTCCTCAGCGGGGCCCCAGAGCACGATTAGGATCTCTCCGGCTGCAGGGCCCCCTGTCCCTGATGGAGCTAAAATTAACCAGGATCTCACACAGTGAAGTTCTTATCACCGACGGCAGATTAACACGACTCTGTGGCCTCGTGATGCAGAAACCTCCGGGACTTTCAAACACTCCCAGCAGTACCTCTGCCGGATTCCTACGGCTGGTGGTCCGGTACCGGCCCCAGTGAAGAGTCTGGTGGTTGCTTTCTGACGACCCCCAGGGAAGACCAGACAGCTGCTGGCTGTGTTTTGCACAAACAGTGTTAAAAGCATCACTGAGAGGCAGCAAAAAGCAGGGTGAGGGGTCCCAGCTAACGTCCAACCCAGCAAGATGCCCTTCAGCATCCCAGCAAGTTTTCAGCTCATGGTTTTACCTCTCCTGCGAGTGCTGTGGCCCCTCCTCAGCACTGGGCTCCTCTTTGGCCCCTTCGGTCAGGAAGCAGCTTGCGACAGTGAGAGCAGGTCCTGCCGTGTGGGAAACACAATGGGAAATAGATGTTACCTCTGCTCAGAGAGGTGGGAGACTGTTGGGCAGCTCTGCCTTGCCTTTTGTTGCTGCACTTTGCCCCCCTGTCAGCACCAACAGCCTTTACAGCCTTTGCCCAGTGCAGGCTTGTGCGGGGAGGCGGTGGCATCACTGACCATCCCCTTTCCCTCCTGGATAGCCATGAGGGGCTGTGCGGGGAGGCGGTGGGTCCACTGACCATCCCCTTTCCCTCCTGGATAGCCATGAGGGGCTGTGTGGGGAGGCGGTGGGTCAACTGACCATCCCCTTTCCCTCCTGGATAGCCATGAGGGGCTGTGTGGGGAGGCGGTGGGTCCACTGACCATCCCCTTTCCCTCCCGGAGAGATGCCAGGGGCTGTGCAGCTCCATGGCCTGGAGGGATCGGCTGCAAGGATCTGCACTCGCAGCTCTCTCCTCTTGTCTCTGAGCCGAAGCCTTTCCACACAGGGCGGGGAGCAGGTCCCCTGCCTGGCTGTTCCGTGTTTTTCTGCCCTCAGCCAGTCCCCGGCAGCTCGATCGATCAGCAGAGCGGGGCTCAGCACTGACGGGGCTGCTGGGTCACGGAAGGACTGACACCTCCGGCTCTGCCTCTGCCCGTGTTGCTCAGCCCTCACCGAGAGCTCAGGAAGTCCCCTGGCAGCGGGCGAGAGCAGGAACCGGAGACCTGCCCTGGCCCCTCTGCTGCCCAACGGCAGAGGAGGCAGAACAGAGCAAGCCGGGGGAGCAGCACCAGAGGGTTCATACTCGGCTCTGCTGCTGCTTCGCAGCCTCCGGGACGTGAGCTGCTCTCAGCCCGGGTCCGGCGAGCCTTTGCCTCGCGGCTGCCCGTTCGCTCAGCAGCGCGTCCTGAGGGGCCTCGGTCTGTCTGCGAAGCTGTTCGGAAGGCTGGAGCTGAGCTCCCCTTCGGCACAGGCTCGGGTCTGACCTGTGGGCGTCCCGGGGAGCTCTGTCTTTCGGCTCAGGAAAAGGCAGTGCGAAGGCAGGAGGAGGGCAGGAGCAGCAGCCGACGGACCCGGCTCTGCATCGCTAACCGGGCGCTTTGTCTGCCTCCAGCACAGGCAGATCTCATTAGGGGGAGATGCTGAAGAGCAGAAACACTTGCACACATGTCCGTCTTGAGGGATATAAACGGTCCCACTGAAAGCCAGGGAGCCCTCCCATGCTCCGCGCTAAGTGCTCCGCTGGATCGGCACCAGGGCCGTTGTTTACAGAGGGCTGTCGGACCCCTCAGGCACCAAGGAGAGGCTTTTCCTGATAAAACCCCTTGGCTCGGGCTGTCCCGTGCGGCTGCCCAGGATGGCAGGAAGCACCGAGCCCCACGCACACGGGGGCCATCCATTAAAAACCTCCCCCGATCGCTGCTCCTTCGCTCTGTTTCCTACAACACCTAGGGGCCAGGAGACCTCCAAGAGCAGCAAATCTGCAGCCGCGGAGAGACCAGCCGCTGTCGCTCTTGTGTGCAGCCCGCCAGGAGCAGGACCAAGCCCTTTCTGCCAGCAGCCTGTAGCCAAACCAGGCTGACATCGCCCCGGCCAACAGCTTTGCTTCCACTCGCTGGAGGCGAGTCGCAGGCTCTGTCCGCCTGCCTGCAGCTTGCAGCGTTGTCTGGATTGTCCTCCCTGCGTGGTCCTCCAGCAGCGAGGAGATGGACCTCTCTGCCCTCCAGCTGCTCCACACCTGCCTCACTAACTAACGCCCAGGGATGTGCTGGGTCCGGTCCTGCTCAGCACCCTGAGCAGTGGCCTTGGTGATGGCACAGAGCTGGCAGGGTTGGCTGGTTCACCTGAAGGCTCTGCAGCCAGTCAGCAGGAGCTGGACAGACTGCAGAGCCGGGCATAGAGGAACCTTGTGAGGTGCCCCAAGAGCCAGCACAGAGCCCTGCCCCTGAGCAGGAAGGGAGCAGCCACGAGACGCACTAGCACAGGCTGGGACGCGACCTGCTGGAGAGCAGCTCCGTGGAGAAGGGCGCTGGTGGACAACAGGTGATGGGACAGCAGTGTGTCCCTGTGGCCAAGAAGGGACCTGCTCTGCCCTGGTGAGACCTCACCTGGAGCACTGCACCCAGTTCTGGGCTCCCCAGTTCAAGAGGGGCAGAGATCTGCTTGGGAGAGGCCAACAGAAGGCTACGAGGATGAGGAAGGGACTAGAACAGCTGTGTTATGAGGAGAGGCTGAGAGACCTGGGACTCTACTCTGGAGAGGAGAAGGCTGAGAGGGGACCTCTTTAAAGTCTACACATCCATGAGGACTGGCTGTCAAGAAGGCAGGGACAGCCTCTTGCCACCTGTGCCCTGCGATGGGACTGGGGGCAATGGATTCCAGCTGGAGCACAGGACGTTCCACCTCATCACGAGGAAGAGCTTCTTCCCAGTGAGGGTGACCGAGCCCTGGCAGAGGTTGCCCAGAGAGCCTGGGGAGTCTCCTTCTCTGGAGCCTCTCCAGCCCCGTCCAGGGGCCTTTCTGAGTGGTCTGTCCTGGTGTTGGTCCTGCTCTGGCAGAGGGATTGGACTCGGTGACCTTCGGAGGTCCCTGCCAAGCCCTAGCACTGTGATTCTGTGAGTGCTGGAGACCCTGTGGGCAAGCTACGACCTGAGGCTGCGGCACATCTCAGGCAGAGGTGAGTGTTCGAGCAGAGCACCAGCAGCATCCTGCTCCCCCCGCCGTGTGTCACATCCTTCTGATTCAGGACCACGGGCTGCCTAACTGTCCCCGGAGGCTGCCCCCAAAGCCCAGCCCTCTCTCACCAAGCCTAAACCTTCCCTGTGGCCGGGGAGGGCGTCGCCTGGCTCCTCGCGGCCACCTCCCAGCGGCTGTGGTCAGGTTTGCGGCAGAGATCCGGGAGAGGATCCTGCTGCATCCGTCAGTCAGGGAGGGAACGGACCGAGCATCCCAAGCACAAAGCACTTGGGAGATCCTTCGATCGGCCCCTGGCACGTGGCAGGACCCGCTGGCCGGCCCCTGCCCAGGAGCAGCATCGGGCCAGCGCCAGGTTGCTCAGCAACCGGCCCCGTCCTCGCTCGGGAAGCCGCAGGGCTGCGCGGTGCCTCCAAGGCCCTCTAGTTCCCTTGTTGGGGAACAAACCTCCCCTCGAGCACCGGGCTCGGCAGCTGTCTGAGGTCATGCGTCTGGCACGGCCACAACCACCTGAAGTGTTGTTCTTCTCTCTGCCCAAACCCATCGCTGTCACCTCCCAGGGAGCGCTGGCGCTCCTCCTTCTCCTCCTCCTCCGGACTGGAGCCAGCTTCTCGGAACAGCCTGTTCAAGCACCTTCACCAGCGACCGAGGGGCCGGGTCCCCTGGATCAAAGGCAGCCGCTGCGGTGCCTGGAGCTGGAAGCAGCTTCGTTCCCGACGGAAACCACGTTGGGGCCGTTCACAGCATCTCAGCCCTTCGTGTGCTGGGCAGGGTCTGGAGCCCCCAGGGTCTGGGGAGGTGAGACTTGGGGCTGTGACTCCTGAGCTCCTACGTGAAGGAACCCAGGTCCAAGGCAGTGGTGCTGCCAGGTCCATTTTCCCAGTGCACAGCTGGGAGAAGACTGGGATAAAGGCTCTGCCAGCGCCAGGCAGGGGTGAGTCCCTGAGGCGAGACTGCAGAAGCTGATGGAGACTCACTGGCTCCCCTGAAGCCTGTGGGGGCTCTGCTGCTGATTCTGCAGAGATCACAGAATCCCAGGACATCAGGGACTGGAAGGCACCTCGAAAGATCAGCCAGTCTCATTCCCCTGCCACAGCAGGATCCCCTAGATCCAGTCATTAGGGATGGGAAGGGACCTCAAAAGTCCAACCCCCTGGCAGAGCAGGATCCCCTAGACCCAGTCACACAGGAAGAGTCCAGTGCCCTGCTGGCACGTCCCACCCCGCAGTGCCCCGCTGACACCTCTCGCCCAGGCAACCAGCTCGCGGGCAGAGCTCTGTCACTTCAGGCAGCTCCCTGCTCTGAAACAGAGCCCAGGGCCATGGCCACAGCGGGACCACAACGACTCTGCAGTCGATACCAGCTCTGATTTAGGGCTGAGAAAGACCTTCTGAGGCTCTGAAATGCTGTGAAGCCTCAGGAAGGGCTTTAGCGGGCACAAGTCCCCACTGCCAGGTTTCCATGTGAACGCCCCCTCCCACCCTGGGCAGGGAGGTGAGAGGAGCTGCTGATGGTCCCTCAGCCTTCGGCGAGCTACACAGTTGCTGTGGAGCAGAGGGCTGGTCCTTGCTCGGCCAGTAACTGACATTTATCGACTTCCAAGCTGCAGGGGATGGGGTCTGGCACGGTCCTGCCCAAAGCCTGCACCCAGCCGTCGAGCAGGGGGGCAGCAGCTGCTGCCAGTGCGCTTGGGGAGTTTTCTCTGCCTGTCAGTCACTGGCAGCTGCCTGATCTTCTGAAGCAGCGAGAAGCTGGCAGCTCTGCTAACAAAACAGGGGAAAGAACAGCCTGGGCGCTGCTGCCGCGGCTCCCACCAAGTAAGACCAGTGCCCAGCAGCCGCGTGCTTTCCCCCCGCTGCGCCCCTGAGGAGCCAGCCCAGCCCGCCCGCATCCAGCCCTGATCCGGAGGTGGAGGCTCCAGGCGCATCTCTGCCCAGCTCGGCGCCGACACCCTGGCCTGTCCCCGCTGCAGCCTCCTCAGCCCCGTGTATGCTGCTCCCCAGGAAGGAGCTCGGGACCGGATCCCTTCACCCTCGGGAGCGGCCAGCTGCTGGCTTGCAGGCGCCCTGCCCCACGGGCGCACAAGCTGCTGCTGTCACTGACCACGGGGACAGTGCTTGTCCTTCCTCAGTGTCTGGACGCCGAGCATCGGGCTCCGTCCCTCCTGCTGCCGCCTGCAGCCGGGCAGGTGCCCTCGCAGCTCCGCTGGCTCCTGCAGCTGGCTACCGGGACTCGAAGGGCTCCCTCGCGGGGGGACGGGGATGTGCCGCTGAAGGCCAGGCAGGTGGCTCGCTGCAGAGAGCACGGTGCAATGGGACGATGGAATCCCCTCGGTCAGAGCTTCTGCCTGTGTCTGACACCCTCAGTCATCGTTTTCTGGGAAGCAGAGGGTTTCCACCCGCTCCCGAGCGCTGCCAGCCTCTTTCCCCCTCGATGCCCCGGCGTTACCACAGGGCAAGGTCTGGGCTGGTCCTAGCAGCCAAAGCACCACGAGATTGACCAGTGGGCTGCTGCCCCTCTTCTTCTGGAGGTGGCCAGTCCTTCCCTTCCCTTCCCTGATGGTCCTGCAGCGCTGCAAGGGCACCCTGCTGCCTTGATGGCTTCGGCGCCTTCAGGATGTTGACCTTTGAGTGAGGCAAGAGCTGACCAGCAGAGCTGCACCAGGGCAAGTGGTCCAGCTGCTGTCCTTGGCCTCGGCGCTGAGCTCCGTGTGTCAGAGGTCTCGTCTCCCAGGCATAGAAGTGTCAGCACCCTGCAGCCCAGCTCGCAAGACTCTCCAGCCCCACAGCTCAGCTGTCATGAAGCTGGACATGAGCGTGATGAGAGAACTGCTCTGAGCAAACAAGGGGGAGGCTGCTGCATGTGCAAACAATCACGTTCGACCTGGGAACGCGAGAGAACAGAGCTGTGGGACGAGAAGGGAGTTTGCCCTGAACGTTCCCCTGCCTGGTGCCAGGTGCTCTGGTGCCCTGGAGTGGGCACCGAGGGTCGGTGCTCTCACCCCACCTGTGAGCAGCAGCTCAACGCTCTGAGGGAGGTTTTCTCTAGGCGATCCTGCTGCGGCAGGGGACTGGACTGAATGATCCTTTGAGGTCCCTTCCAACCCCTAATGACTGGATCTAGGGGATCCTGCTGCGGCAGGATCTAGGGGATCCTTCAAGGTCCCTTCCAGTCCCTGATGCTCCGGGATTCTCCACAGGGGCAGGTTAAGGGGTTTGAAGTGGGAAGCAGCCAGGAGGTGGCTAGCGTTCAGGGCACCCTGGTGTGTTCCCCCAGCCACACCGCTGTGCTCCCCACCGCGTGTGGCTCCTGCCTTGCTGCTCCTAAGCTGCCAGCGCTCAGCTCTGCAGCACCACGCTGCGATTCCGCCCGTGCCCAGGACTCCAATCCCGCTCTCCTGGGACCGCCCTGAGAAGAGCCACCGGGAGCCTGTCGTGTTCTCCCCGCACAGCCGGCAGGGGAAGGGCAGAGCTGCAAAGGAGCCCTTGTCTGAGGATCAGGCTCCTTACGAGAAGGATCAGTCAGCACGAGGCCAGGTGCCGGCTCTTGGCTGAGGAGCCGGATCCCACCCGTCATGACGTGGCTGCGTCCAACGAGGTCCCATCCATCAGGGCGCAGTTACTCGCTGTTTCTCTTGGCACGGCCAGCGGGGAGAGCAGGGTTAAGGCAGGTTGATGATATTTAGCTCCTCAGGAGAAGCAAGAAGTGCCGCTTGGAAGCCTCCACGGGTTTCCTGTCCAGGCCAGGACTTTGCAGCTTGGTCTCGCCCCTGTCTCTTGTTCTCCTCCTAATGGGCTCTCGCATTCCTCACTGAGTAGCCACCTGCTTGTTCCTGTGAAGACGAAGCAGAGCCCTGTGTTGGGCTGAGCGTGACAACACCGACGCGAGAGCAGCCCAGAGACATCCATCACCGAAGGTGAGTGTGTGTGCAGTGCTGAAAGAGAAGGCTCTGAGACCAGGAGTGCTGCCAGCATCAGCCCTTGTGGGCAGAGGTGGGGTGCTGTCGGCACCGTCCCTGGCAGGTCCCTGGGATCTGCTGGAGTGACCATGTGGCTCCCAGGCTGCTCGTGGGGCTGCCTTTGACTTGGACGCAGGAGCTGCCGTCAGGAGGGTGGTGAAGCAGCTGATTGTTTGTCTTCTGGCATCCGGCCCTGGCCCCCAGCCCGCGGTTTGCAGGCTGGCGAGCCGAGCGCCGCACGTGCCGCAGGGCCCTGGGGAGCAGCGAGCGGACCCTCGTGCCTGCTGGCAGCTGCCCTTGCACGCAGAACCTTCCTTCTTACCCCACACTGCTAGACCCACGTCCAGACCCTCTCTTTCACCTTCTCCAGCTCTTCTCAGGTCCTTCAGTCCAGACTCGCCAGCCTCCATCGCCGCAGCTTTTCCTGCTGCTAGTTGACCTCCCGCTGCCTTGCGCTGCTGCCTCTCCACTTGCATCAGGGCGCGGGGTGTCTGTGAGGCTTTGCCAGCACAGCCAACCCCAGAACAGAGAACTCAGCCCGTGACACCAGCCCACGCTCCGGGCAGCCTTCTCCGTGCGCTCTGCGCTCTGCCCTTCCCATCCCCACAGCGAGCCCGGTGCGATGGCTGAGCCCCAGCAGGCCTCTGGCAGCTCCGGCATAATTCTCTCCCCATGAGCTCATTGCTCGTCCGATCCTACCAGCCATCTGCCATATGGGAGCGAGTCTCCCCTTCTCCCAGAGCGTTTCTGCTGCCTTCCAACCCCTGTCAGTAACTGCTCTACCTCCCCCAGGGGCTGCCTGGCTCCACGGCTCTCCAGATGCTGTTCCCTGCTCTGCCTGTCCAGCCCCAGTGTGCCCTGAGCTGCGGGAGCTCTGCCGGAGGAGTCTCTGTCCTCCTGGGGCTTCACTCTTGCCCCCCGCACTTTGTCAGCGCTTTGCCAGCCTGGAGAGGCTGCCTCCTTCTGCTCGCAGCCTGTTCAGCTCACACGGATGGGCTGCCACCGCCGGTGCCTCACCCGCAGACCTGCCGCCAGGGATTGAAGCCTTTATCGTTCTTTCCAGACCCTGGTGATGGCCCTTCGGAGACTGGGGGAGCCCGAGAAGCATCTGCCCCGACAATCCAAAGCTCTCCCATACACACAGAGAGCATCACGACGCCACAGACCCTCAGGGGCTGGCAAGGACCTCTAGAGACCACCTATTCCAAACCCTGGGTCTTTGCTGCCCAGGAGGGCTCTGGAGTCTCCTCCTCTGGAGACGATTCCAACCCGCCTGGGCTGTTCCTGTGCCACTGGATCTAGGGGACCCTGCTGTGGCAGGGGATGGGACTGGGTGACCTTTGCAGGTCCTTTCCAGTCCCTAACGGTCTGGGATTCTGTGAGACCACAGCTCTCTCCCGTTCCCCCCACAAGGTCCATACCGTGGTCACGGCAGCTCTCCCCTGCAGACCGGATCATCGGTTTCCAAACTGAAGTGGGGAGGAAGTTCGGCTCTTTGACCAACACGACCCCGTTTCCGTGCTGCTCTGTGGGACGAGCTGCCGCGGGCTCTCTCTCTGCCATGAGGACCAGCTCCTGCTAGTCCAGCTCTGGCTCCTTCTCTTCTGGTGCGGATGCAGGGGCTGCTCCCTGCGCAGGAGGGCAGGAGCTAACAGCACATTCAGGTGCCTACAAAAGCTTTAAAACTCTTCCTTTGTGTTGGCAAATGAATAGAGGCCATTGAAATTCTGCTCAAGGATCCCACTGAAGAGAGGTCACGAGTAACCCAGAGATTTGCAGCTACCCATTCGAATTCGCACCATTCTGAGGCTTTATCCCCTCTGGAAATTTCTCTGTGAGGCCGGGGCTTTCTAGAGAGGCTTTTCTGTGCCAGCAAATCCGCTTGGCGGAGCCGCACAGTGCCCCCGGCCCTCCCCCTGCGGCAGTCGAGATCCCCGCTGCCCCGGGCACCCCCAGCACCAAGGCAAAGCATCGCCGACCCGCTGCTGGCTCAGTCCTGGGCTCCGGTAGCCCAGCTCTGATCTCTGCTCGCCTGCTGCAGTTCTGGTGGCAAGCAGAGCCCTCTCCTGCCCCGCTGCAAACTCACCCTGCCCCGGCTCCTCTCCTGCCCCGGCTCCTCTCCTGCTCCACTGCAGACTCGCCCTTCCCCAGCTCCTCTCCAGCTCTGAGCACTGCTGCTCTGGCCTTGGCCTTAAGAGCAGCCCTTCAGCCGAGCCCAAAGGGTACCCCGGGAGTGCTCCCATCCTTCCCCTCCTATGTCTTCTCTCTCTTCAACCAGGAAGAGCAGGTTGAGCTTGCAAGGCCAGTGCTGGGGTCTCTCCTGGGTTTGTGCTGAGAGGTCCAGCAAGTTGCCAAGAGCTGGTTCCCACAGATCTCACTCCGGGAACAGCAAGCCCCACACCACCAGTACACACCCGGTGTGACCCAGTGGTCCCTGGAGAGCAGACACAAGGCAAACACCTGGGACGCGGTGCTTCTCGTTAGCAAGGAGCCTTCTCTAAACCACCTGCCCGAGTCCTGGGGTCCCTCGTCCCCTCCCACACTCCTGCCCAGGCTCAGAGCTGGGAGGCTGCTGGGCTCCTTCCGTCTGCACGGGACTTGCTGGACTTCCACCTGAACACCCCGAGCGGTTTGCTCCAAACCTGCTTCTAGACTCACAGGAGCCCTTCGGAGGGGCGGTCAGCACGGGGCGCCGGGCATGACGGGAGGCAGCACAGCCTCTGCTGGCCGCGCTGCGGGCGCTGGGCATGGCTGCGCCAGGCAGGGCTCTCTCTCCACACGGCTCAGGCAGCTCCTGGTTTCCAAATGCGCCCCTTTGCGATCGTTCACTGGGTTTTCATCCCAGAACCTCTGAAGGCTCCCTGGTGAGAGGACTTGCTGCCTAGACGGCTCCAGCTCAGGTCCTGGTTGGAATTTCGATGCCTGTGAAAACAGCAGGGCCGGGAGAAGGCTGCTGAGTGGCGCTGCAAAGAGCCGGGCGATTCTCCGTGGAAGAGCCCCGGAATCCCTCGGCAGCGCCTGCGCTCCGCAGTGTCATTCGGAAAGGACCAAGGTTAAACAAGCTCCCAGAGGGGGAAGTGTCGGGTCACAGCCTTCATAGGCTGGATGCTGAGGCTGGCAGCCAGATGGGCTGCGGCCGTGCTGGTCGCCCTCGGCTGGGGCTGCACTGGGCACAGCGCTGGGTGCAGCGCCAGTTGATTGAAGCTGGTCACAGGCGAAGGAGCTCGGCCCTGTCAGGAGCAGGACGTCTTGTCTGGGAAAGGATCAGAAGGGGCTGGTCAGCAGATGGAGAGAGGTTCTCCTGCCCCTCTACTCCACCCTGCTGAGACCACAGATGGAACCTTGTGTCTGGTGCTGGGCCCCTCAGCTCCAGAAGGACCCAGAGCTGCTGGAGAGAGGCCAGAGTGGATGGAGGGAAGGGGAGCATCTCCCTGCTGAGGACAGGCTGAGGGAGCTGGGGCTCTGGAGCTGGGAAAAAGGAGCCTGAGGGGTGA
>JAOXOE010032336.1:0-11109 GCA_028565055.1 Phoeniculus purpureus
CCTGAGCCCCTGGTAGACAGCAGACCTCCCTATGGAGTGGGTCAGGCCTGCATATTGGGCCCTCTACACCCTTCAAAGTGGAGTCACCTATGACAATAACTCTTCTCTTTTTTTTGATACAAGATGTTCGTATGGAGGGCTTAGGTTGTTTCAATTTTGGGATTTCCTCCAAGCTGTATGGTTCACCTTCTTCACTGGCCAGCTGTACCTGCAGGACATGGCCTTGAACTTCCAGGGAGGGGACATCCACAGCCTCTCTGGGCAACATCTTGAACAAGAAGCAAACAGGTCAGTGTTGTGTATTAGCGTGTAAAGAAGTCTAACTTTCTTCAGTGGCTCTCTTTGTTCACTCAGCTGCACTCCCCTCTCTTTGGTTAGTTAGCGCAGCAAGGAAAGCTGAACCAGTCAATGTAATAATGTTAAGATGACAAGCAGGCAATTTACTTTGCTCTTGCTTTTGATCTTAAACATAAAAAGGATCTTATTGATGTGTGCCCTCAAATTTAATTTATTCATTTCAGATGTTTTTCCGAAGTAATGCTGTCAAGTTGCTAGCAGCCCCTCGCCACCCCCACTTCTTTTCTTTCCCTAAACTGCTAGGAGAGAACAGTGTCCTTGCAGACTTCATCTTTATAGCCCACATTAAGTCATCCTCAGATCAGTTAAACGCACTCAGCTGTCAAAAAAGTGCAGTCCCTTCCCGCTAAAAAACCAGGGAGAGCACCAATTTATTATAATCCTTGGCTTCTGAAACAGCAGTTGGGAAAAGCTGGGTGAAATACAGAAACATTGCAGTGTAAACAGATGTCTGAAGGGTGGCACCTTCACCAGCACTTGTTATTTCATCTTTTATGAAAGACATAGTTATCTGAATTGAAATGTGACTGGAGGCGTCGCAGTATCCATGAAACAAGAAGAGCAGGATCCACTACCATGGGACACTAGTACCTAAGGAATTAGTCATTAAATAGAAACAAAGCGATTACAACTCAGCATAAAGCAAAGCACTGGGCATAGTTACTACAACCCCCCCAAAACAAATCACACACACTGGTGGTCATCCTGGAGCAGACTGATGCTGTGTGTAACAGCACAACAGGGAAAAGAGGCCTGAACTGCCAAACTCATTTTGGAACAGGACCGGAAGTCAGAGCCGCAGGACAGGCAGTACCCAGCCCTGGACACCAGGTCTTGCTTTGTCTGTTCTAGAACAGTACGTTGTGGATCTTGAAAACACCTAAACCCGTTGCATTTCCCGCCCGTACACCAAAGGTGAGTTTTCGGAATCAGTGTCTTTGTAAAAAAAAAAAATATATATATTTCAGTTTGGGAACTGAGAATCTGATTTTAGTGAACTAGAGATGTCCTCCTGCCCTGCAATTTACCATCATTTTCTGATCAAGCACAACGAATCCTGTTTAGTTTCCAAAGATCTAATCATAACTCTTTCTTCCCTGTAGAAGAATGCGTTCCTATGAAAGAATGAGATCCCTATTTTGGTACCAATTCTGGGAGCCCAAAGCAGCCTATTTAGCATCAATAACTCATAACAACAACCAAAACATTGAGCGTGCCAGAGTCTCACGCACACAATACAACGCAGAAGGCAGTTTGCTAGTAGGAGAAGCTAAGCCGTTTTAGAGAAATGTAGAAGTGCGGCACCCTCTTCCCACAAATTACAGCTTATCACAGAGAAATCCTTCTGGAACAACAGTTCTTCAGCACCAGGGAAAAGGGTCAGCATGATTTTGACATAATTGCGCTGTGAGAGAGCTAAGGCACTGAGCTGTGTCTCGAGGATAATTCTCCTGGGAGTGATTATATCCCAGCCTGTGCTTATTGTGGAGCTGCAGTCCCATAATTCTGACTCTTCTCCGTTACTTGTACTCTACTGCTGGTGTATTCCGTAGCGTAGAAAAAAAATATGTGAGGAGACTGTGCTTGTTTTCAACTCCATTTGGCCTGTTGTCTTGGTATAGACCAACTGAGCACCACACCTTACTTGCTCAGGGTCTTGACCAGCCTGTCTGTGTCAGGAGAAGCTTCTATTTTAAACATGAAAAGCTCCCCACATCACCTCTTTGCTTTATTAAACAGGTACCAGGTGTTTGCCATAACACTGCCACAGTAAGATTCCATGTTTTCCTAACTGCTTGGAAGAGCTACATCATACATACTGAGCCCAAATCTTGAAGGAAGTCTGTCTGCAATGATAACAGAAGCCTCAAATGGTTAGAACAGGATGAAAAAACAACACACCCCATTTACCTGAGGACACTGAAAATCATTTAGTAAAGAAATATGCGCCTAGCTGATGACTTTCCTCACACAATCACTTGATACTGAGCTGGAACTAAGACTTGAACTAGCTTGAACTCCAGGGTATCTGACTCCAGCTTCTATAATTACTCTCACTTCCTCTGTTTCCTTCCAAAAATCCCTGAATTCCCTAAAGCTGTTTTCCAACTCCAGTTGCTAATGTACCAAAACTGTTTTGAGGCAGGTTTGTGGTGTCCAAAATGCGAATGGCCCAGCCTCAGCTGGAAATCAAACTGCTCAACCCAGCACTATGGACAGTGTAAAAATACAGGAAGAAAATTACCAGCGTAAAAATAAAGCAAAGACAAGCAAGCAGATTCTCCAAATTAGGAAGAGAATGCCTGGAATAATCAGCACAGGCAATCAGTAGCAGGCTTTATTTAGACTGAGCCTTCAATTAAATAAATGCTTTTCTCAGCAAAAGCAAATCAGACTGTAAGCGAATGAGAAGGCTAAATCAGTGCAGTGAGAATGACATAATAAATATGTAACGGGTACAGTACAGATCTCGCTTCTCGTCCCCTGCGCTTGGTGGAGACTTTGGGGGAAGAAAGTGGGTCTGAGTAATGGAACTTCTCACACAGCTGAGGTTATCACCCTCTGAGTGCTGATTAATGAAGTACTTTCTACAGTAACTGCAGACACGAGTCAGTGCTCACTACACTGCATTTCTGGATTGATGGCTCTCAGTACAGGCTGCACGACAGGTGAAGTTCAGAGAAAACACAAGGAGGCATTTTGTCACATGGCTGAGAAACATGAACCTCCCTCTTGCAGAACACAGTGAAAGCGGAATGTTTTAAAAACCAAAGGACTCCACACAAGAACCATGAAATTGCAATGTATTGATACAACAACAGGGTACAGTAATTCCCTGACAGAAGAACAGCTGGAGATGGGAAGAGTGCTTGGAAGAAATGCCATCACGTTAGTAGGAGAAGCAGCAGACAGGGCCATAGGGATCTGTTCCAGTTACTCTCTTATGTTAACTGTCCCCAAGCCCGCGGGAGCCAGACGGAAGCAGAGAGATGAAGAAGTAGCTTTGTAAGGAAGGAAATGAAATTGTGCTGAATGAAAAGATCTGAATGTTACCAACACTACTTACTACCTGTTCAGAGTTTTCACGTGGAGAACCACCTAAGTAGTATCCAGGCAAAGGGAGATGCTACTCACACTGATTTGTCTGCACACCCACAACAGGTACATGGAGATAAGTATTTGCAAGAAGTCACTGTTTCTGGCAAATGCGGCCGTTGCAGTCACGTGGATAAACTGCTCTATGAAAACACTTCCTCAAACTTGCTTTGCACACTGAGGAATCCAGTGCTTGGTACAACTGGTGATGATTTGGTCCGTGTAAGCAGGAGACAAACACTCCACAAAGTGTGTCAGAAGTGGTTTTATATAGGACACTGAACAGAGCTATATAGAGAAGGATCTTGGTCTCACTTGATATTCCTGTATCATCACAGGAGATACAGCAGGCACAGCCAGAGGGCGATTCCAGATCACTAATTAGAGTGCTGGTCTAAATAAAACTTTAGAGCTGCTGCCTGTAGGTCACTCTGTGCTTTCCAGTGAATAATCTTTGCGAATGCCTCCTGTGATTGCCCAGCGGAATTCGCTGCCTGGTTTTGCTGCTTTTTCTATTTGAAAGTGAAGCTTTTTCAGACACCCAACAGACCCCCCAACCAATCTTGATTTGCTGCGTGCTCTAACGATTGAAGTTATCAACCAAAACTATGCCCAGTGGATAAAAGGGTTTTTAAAAAGGTATCTAAGAACAAACGCCGCTTCGTGTCATTGCAGACTACGCTGCTGTACTTCCTGCAGTTGTCACATCTGGGCAGTTCTTACGGAACCCTGTTCGTATACGGTGATGCAGGCACCAGAATCGGTTGCGCTGTCTGTCTGTACCATGAGTGCCTAATGTTAAAGGTGAAAGAGGTCGATCTAAATTACTAAATTTGAAAGTACTTCAATCTAAATGAGTTTAAATACTGACGTAGTGACACATAAGCAAGCACTGAGATTAGTCACGGAGCGTATGGGCTTTGCCAAAATCAAGGTCTCAATGGCAGGAAGAAGAAAACACTACTTCCTTGTCAATTTTGATTACACAACAAAGACAATAATGAAATGCAGCATATGTTGTCTGGTCAATTTTAGAAGCAACAGCTTTCAGCACTCCATGCTTTGGTTTTGTGCTCAAATATATCTCAGCTGTGGATGTTCAGAAAGCTGCTGCTTCCTTTAATACTTACTTTCCTGTCATAACATTTCGAAGAGGAGAATGTAGTTATCACACTCTTTTAATGAGTTAAGGTGTCAGAAGTTACAGTACCTACAGTCGCAAACAGAACGGAAAAAATGTGCCATTTAGCAAAGTTAGGCTGGAATTCTTCCCACGTGTAAAAAGGCGGTATTTTTAATCGCCTCTGAAAAAATGGCTTGGAAGACATTGGGATGAACATCAAACTTTTTACTTTAAAAGCTGGAGAACACAGAGAGTTCGTATTTTTATCTATGGCCTGGCGGTTCTCTCTTGGATGCAAAATCTCTCACCCAGGAAGACCAGCTAAACCCTTCACCTCACTCTAAGCCACAGAGTTATTTCCCAGCTGTGCTGGTGAAAAAACAGCTATTACTTTAGGTTTTACTCAACAGAGCTCTTAAACATTTAATCATTGCTTACACGTCTTAGTTCTAAGAAACATTTGTTGTATATTGCATTGAGAAGTGTAAGCAATTTCGGTGATGGCTCTCAGGGTAAAAGTCTTTAAAAGACTGTCAGCAGCCCAGCAGAAGTACCCATAAATTCAGAAGAATTTCACAACAAACCACCTTTAACATCCAAAGAAAATGATACCTGAGTGAGATGTGTAAGAAAGGTAGGTCTTCTGTTACATTAACTGCTTAACTTGAAAACTAATGTCTTCTTTGTGTTTCTCAAAGACACAGGGCATGCAGACCAGACTGCTGTCTAAGCCACTAGTACTTGTTTATTTTCCCTACAAAGCTGTGTGCAACCCTATTTCTATCAGGGCTGTAAGACTGTTAAAAGCTTTCACACAGCAGTCGAGTGACTCCAGCAGATCTCACAGATGAGACCGTCAGCTCAGCTCATTCACAGTTCCCACACATAGGTTTTTCTCTGTACTTACTTTGTTGGGACAGGGGAGACAGAGCTTTGACAGCCACGGCTAAACTTCCAGGAGTTACACAAAGTTACCTTCAGACATGAAAAAGACAAACTGTGGTCTCCACCAAGTTATTTTTACTGTCACTGCAGTCACTCTTTCTAGGACAGTGCTTGTTTCAATTGCTGCTGTAACTACTTAGTTATGAGTATTGGAAGGAAGGACGGGGAGGATCTCTCAGACAGGCAGCTTACAAGTGTGGTTTAACTCTGCATAGTAGTACTACATATTTACAAGTGCCAGATTATCAATTTATAAATATTTATCATAAGGATATGATTTTATCTTTAATTAGGCCAACTGTTAAGAACACTTCTAATGTGAGAAATGTAATTCAGTATTTCATACCAGATGTAGCCTCTACAGTTAGTCTTTTATCTCAGCTTGTCATGAGCAGATACTTAAACCAAAGCCATTATGTAATATGCAAGTGATTAGGAGAGAGTAACTACAGAAGATCTGGGCTCTGAAGTTAAAAGGACCATTTTCTGAAGCTGCATACACCTCATGTCCCAACCTCTGTGCAATATGACCATAATTTAAGTTCCTGATTATTTCCTACACATCTCCACGTGAACGGAATTAGTGGCATGTTCTTCATTTCCTGTATCTCTCACGCAGCTATGAGTTATGGCTCCGAGACACATGAGAGCTGCGATACTTCCAGGCCTGCTACTGGGTTATCTGCAACTCTGATACCATGCCCATCTCACAACACCGGATTGCCAAACAGCAACCCCCACAACACAGACATTGCACTTAGTATTTTCATAATTACACAACCTTTGGAAAGGCTGGAGACAGACACAGCACAAGATGGCAGAAGGAAGGACAGACTAGAGGCAGGTTGGGAAAGAAGAAGAGCAGCAGCCTACGGGACTTGTTAAAAAGTCAGGATTGCTTTTACTAAATAGTTCTACCAACACACAGTGACTGTACTGAGAGCAGTATAAAGGATAAGAACTTGGGGGTGCTGGTAGATGAGAAGCTCAACGTGAGCAGGAAACGCGTGAATGCAGCCCAGAAGGCCAAATGCACCCTGGGCTGTATGACAAGAAGTGTCTCTCCAGCAGGTCAAGGAAGGTAATTCTTCTGCTCTTGTGAGACCTCACTTAGGGTACCGTGTCCAGCTCTGGAGTCCTCAGTATAAAAAGGGAAACAACTGAGAGAGGCCACAGGGATGGTCAGAGGGCTGGAGCACCTCTGCTATGGAGACAGATTGAGGGAATTCGCACTGTTCAGCCTGGAGAATACAAGGCTTTGGAGGGACCATACAGCAGCCTTCCAGTACCTGAAGGGGACTACAGGAAAGCTGGAGAGAGACTTATTAACTAAAGAGAAACCAGTGATAGGACAAGGAGGACTGGTTTCAAGCTAAAACAGGGTAGATTTACATTGGGACTTACGAAGAAATCCCTCAGTGTGAGGGTGCTGAGGCACTGGAACAGACTGCCCAGGGAGGCTGTGGATACCTCCTTCCTGGAACTGTTCAAAGTCAGGTTGAATGGGGCTCTGGGCAGCCTGGTCTGGTGAGAGGTGTCGCTGCCCAGGGCAGCCATTCTGCGTTTCATTAGCAATACTCTGTGGTTTAATGCTCCAGGAATGGATGGAGCAAACTGGGGTAAAAAAATCCATTTTTCTATCTAGTGATACACTGAAATCAATTACTCTTTGGCAAAGCAGAGAGCCCGTAGGTGGTGTTGCTGAATACCTGTGCTTATATCCTACTATAATTGACCATTTGCAAGCACTGATAACATTTTATGGTCTTATAATGGCCATTCTTCAGTTCAATAATGAAATGGGAACAGAATGCACCCGTTACTAAGGAGACTTAGTGCCAACTTTTGATTTGGGTAAATTTTTCTCAACAGAGTGAGTTACACCAAGCTGCTTGTTCTCTGTATTCATTTAATTAGAAAAACATTTGATTAGTGGATCATGAGTATCACCTATTGACTCATTTACTTCTTGTGTAAAAAAGCAAGCAAAGATCAATCACAGAATCACCCAGACTGGAAAAGACCTCTAAGATCATGGAGTCCAAGCATTAGCCTAACAGTGACAAAAGGCCTTGACTAAACCACATCCTTCAGCTCCATGTCTACTTAAATACCTCCAGAATGGGGAGTCCACCACCTTCCTCGGCAAGCTGTTCCCACGCCTCATAACCCTTTCAGTAAAGAAGTTTTTCTTACATCTAATCTAAACTTCCCTTGGTGCAACTTAAGGCCATTTCCTCTTGTTCTATCACTTGTTACTTGATTGAGCAGATCGAACCCTACCTTGCTACAACCTCCTATCAGGTTGTTTATGTTCTAACATACTTGTGATGGAACCAAATACCACATCTTTTCTTAGAGATGGCAACAAGGGACAACATGGAAATGATGGAGAGACGGTACAAATGCGATGGCACAGAAAGGAGCTTGGGAATTTCTTCTGTGTTCTTGTATTGCTGGCTTCCCATTCTCTCTTCCTTTCCCCAATTGTCCAAAGCCCATCCAGCTTCTGGTGGATACACATTAGGAGAATCAGGCTGAAAGACCCTTCTGAGGAATACCACTATATGATGCTTGAGGATGCAGTGACAACAAAATTGCTTTTACTTCTTGATTAATTATATTCCCAGCACCGAGTGCTGTCAGATGTCAGGCAACCTTTGGGATGACAGAACGCTCTGGAACAGAACAGCTTTGCTTTCCCCATTAGCGCTTACTTACTGGAACACACCCATATGGCAATGTCCTTCTATCCCTAAGCTCCCTAACCAACTAGGCTGTTTTGCACCAGCAGTACTTAGGCAGCCATTTAGCAGCCCATCTTTCCAACAGCAGTACCTCCCACAGTATTATCACTAGCACAAAAACTGTAAAAGACATTCTGAGGTATTCTCAATGTGTCTCCTTATGGAAAATATCTTGAATCTGCAAGTGCATCAGTCCCCCGGAGAGCCCTCAGATGGCTGTGAGTTTTGGCCCCACTGACTGGAAACCGTAGGGGGTTTAGAGCTTGAAAATCAGTCTGGTTTTGGGCAAGTCTGGGCTTCATTATATGGTAAATCAGGAAGAATATGATAAACAATTTGCATTGTTAGTAATCCAAATAACATGCTCTCTTATAGAGACAGAGAAAATGACACTCTGGTGCAATGACAGCAAGCTGGCAGGAAATTTTGAGGGACTAGCGCACCCCAGGAGCATGAAGGCAATTAACAGCAAACAATGGTAACTGTGTGGAATAGCTGCACACTGTGTCTGTCTCCATGGCATTCGAGTGTCATCAAAGAAAGCGGAGGGATTTGGTACAATGTCCTTGTTTAGCACATGTTCCACCTGCCCCACCTCCCAGAAAGGGCTCCTCTTAGTCAATGGATATGCAAAGGATTGATCTCAGCGGAGCAAGACTATTTTTTAACACTGAATGAATCCAGGGCTCTTTACGCCCTTGGTTGAAATTGGCTCACTGGGGGAGAAAACAACCTCTCGGGTAATTCCGAACGCTGTTTCCATATTCTGTGTAAAATAGAAATCCTCTGTTTTCTTCTGTGGCAACACCTGATCTTCCACTCCCTAGGCAGGAAAATCTCAGGTTACCTTACATGCATCAGTACTTGCAAAATGAAATTAGTGTTACTTATTTTGACAAGTTTGACACTTCTAGTTTTGCACTTTTCACTCAGACTTTTAAATTCTGTTTGGTACTTTTTACAGGTTAATATTAGACTCACTTAACAGTTGTGACCTATGGGGAATGAGACTTTTTTTAAGCAGTCACTGAAGTTCGTATATTTGGTCTGGCAGCTCAGCCATTAACAATTTGAACCAGAAACTCAAAAACAGGAAAATCTGAGAAAATACCTGCTTTGTCAAACTTTTCCAGTAGCTCTTGACGGACTGATTTTTCCAGGTTGAAGTAACTGTGGTCTTCATCCGGTGTTCTCAGAAACAGAGGGACATGCTGAAATACTATGACATGCTTGCACTTCTGTTTTTCCACAGCAGCCAGCTGCTCACTGAGCCACGCTTCCTGGGCTTCTTTTAACTCGGGGCAGTTGGAAGAATCAAAGTATAACTGAGAATTCAGCACAAGAAAGAAAACCCCTCCGACCCAGAAGCTGAAGTAGTCATCTCCCCAGTTCGTGCAGTAATTATCTATTGTTTCTCTTGTTGGAGCATTGCCAATATCATGGTTTCCACTGACAAACACCAATGGGATGTCCTGGTCAGTGTTCTTCAGGACACTCTTTAAATCCTTCTCTTGGTCCTTTCTCCACTGAGTTCCTACAGAAAAAGAAAAAAGCAGCGCCTGCATGTTAGTGTTTATGCTGTCTTCTCCTACCCTCACGGCTAGCTTGTGTCCAAGGAACTACTCATGGTAAGAAAAGAGTCTGTATTAGATGTGCTCATGATCGATACGCAGGGATCCAGAACACATCTTCACTTTAGAACTGTATTAAAGTGAATCACCCTTTTCCCTCCCTTATCAATACTCATCCATGGTCAGTAACTTGCCTCAAGTGCAGCTCTGGATAAGAACCAGTCAATACCACAGCAGTACGTGACAGGTCAGTGCTTTGCACTGAAGGCTCTAACAGGCTGGTTCTTTCCATCTATAGGCTGATGTGGTGAAAAAAACAGAGCAACCCTGGACTGTGTAACAGCTACACAGAAGGGCAAAAACCAGGTCAACGTCTGGTTTACATTCTACAGCTGTGCAAAGGAATCCAGGTTGTTGGGAGTTTTTTGTCATGATGAGGTTCACAGCAGAAAGGTAGTTAATGTCTTGTTACACCTGTTAATGGATGAGTCTGAACAGTGAGCACAGCAGCAGTTTCAAAGTAAGGTAACTGTGTACTTCACGGTTTGCCCCGCACTTCTGTTTGTCTACGCGGATGCATGCCCAGGCCGTTACTCTTTCGGCTGTCAGAAGTTTGTCCCGCTCTAGGAAGGCTTCTCCGGGTGCTAGATTAATTTACAATCGTTGTAAAAAAAAAAAAACCAGAAAGGACTAAAAAACCCAACCCAAACACCAGGAATTTTTATTCCGATGATGACGTAGGAGGGTTTTTTAAAGTTTCCTGAAGAGTGATCTCTGACCAGAGGCCACGGATACGTTTACTATTCGTGACTTGTAGTGAACATGTGCACATGGCAACAGATGATCTACCCAAGGGCCCATTTCACAAATAAGAACTGCATCTGAAAACCAACTTCCAACGGTGTTCTCACAAGAACGCTGCAATACAGAGCTGCATACAGGTCTGTGCAAATCAGTCACCGCACGCTTTTGAATTCTGTTTCTGTACCTGCACATCTATTGTAAACATAGAAATGTATCAGAATGACTTGTGTAACGGAGGTATCAGAGAAAAGATTTGTTTCTCCACGTTTCTTAAGAATGCTTACACCATCAAGATACTGACACCCCATCACAGTAGCTCCCATTAGACAAGACTTCAATTCCTTTCTCATACCCTTCAGATACAGGTTTAAGAATCATTGTACTAGAATTCACAGAATCACAGAACATTAGGGATTGGAAGGGACCTTGAAAGATCATCTAGTCCAATCCCCCCACCACAGCAGGA
>JAOXOE010032337.1:0-11108 GCA_028565055.1 Phoeniculus purpureus
GGAACTTCTTCCCAGTGAGGGTGACAGAGCACTGGAACAGGCTGCCCAGGGGGTTGTGGAGTCTCCTTCACTGGAGATATTTAAGGCCCCTCTGGATGTGTTCCTGTGCGACTCGGTCTACGTGGTCCTGCTGTGGCAGGGGGATCGGACTAGATGGTCTTTTGAGGTCTCTTCCAATCCCTAATGATTCTATGATTCTATGAAACAGGCTCTCTTTTTTGAAGCTCAAAGTGAGCAGGGATTCTACTGTTCCTCTCGCAGTGTAAGATTCTCCCAGTGTGTTTCAGTAAAGAACGACATCCTCAGACCTGGACATGAAGGACAAGTTCTCCCACATGTCTGGTCCATCCAGCCTGAGTGATGGTGTCACACAGCAACAGGGACACAAGCGGCAGAAGACTGTTGTTAGGTGGGCTCTAAGGCAACAATGCATGCCAAGATATTTAGCATGTCTTACCATTTGTGTGTAGGTCTGCTGCAGGTTGCTGATCATAGAATAGTTGGGACAAAGTGTCTCTTTATAGTCAGGATAAGGTCTTGGAATCACAGAGGAGTTTGGGTTGGAAACGACCTTGAAGATCATGTCATTACAATCCCCTACCATGGCAGTGACACCTCACACCAAACCAGGCTGCCCAAAGCCCCATCCAGCCTGGCCTTGAACACTTCCAGGGATGATGGAGCAGCCACAACCTCCCTGGGCAACATGTTCATGGCCTCAGAACCCTCACGGTGTCTCCTGATGTAGTAAAAAGGTCAGGCTGGGCACTGTATGGATGTTGCCAAAATTGGGTATCTATTGCACAGCCTTAAGTCTAAACCCAGCTGCCTTCAGCAGCGGTGATTCAGTTTGCATCTACAATGATATTGATTTTGCATGTAAATGAAGTACCTGCTTTGCACACACACACTCACAGACCTATTTTTTCTTTTCCCCTTGTGATTGACAGAAAGCAGAGGCCTCCTTTCAGAAGCAGGTTAGCATTAGAGGAGGAAAATGCCAAAGTAAAACCTCTGAAAAGCCTTTTATTTGGGTGCCTTCCAAGCCCAAACAGCTGCAGCGGGTGATTAGCTTCATGCTGTGTCAGTCGTGCTTCTATCCAGCTTTATTCTCTGTTTGTTTTCTCTTCCAGACTCTTGTCCTTGCTGAGTCTACAGTTGTGTGTGCGCCATGTGGGCCCCCCACTGCAGACATGTCCCCTGGAGGGAAGACAGGCAGCCACCTGGGAAGGGTGACTTCTGCCCTCCCACCTCTCATGGTGTCCATCATCTTCTCCGCTGTGGGATTCTCTCTGCTGGATCCAAACACTGCCATCTCTATGTTGTTCTCTTCAGGTAAGTCTTCTCTAGAATGTATCTGGTGGCCAGTGAAACGGCAAAAGCAAGGACAGCATCTCTTGGGGTGGGAGAGAGGAACACTGTGGCACTTGTGACCTCACTGCCAAGGATTCAAGGGTACAGGTGTGATTCAGCCAAGACCCTGACTGCATCTGAGATGGATGATGCTATCACCTCAAAGAGGAGGTCAGAGATGTTCCCTTCTTATTACATGTACTGTCTCGCTGTCTGGCTTTACCCTGCATTCCTTTCTTCAGGCTAATATCCTTTCCTGTGTTTCTTGCACAGCTGTGGTGTTTCATGGTTACAGTCACAACCCTCCATAAAAACCACAAAGCTTTACAAATCCACAGGAGGCTGTATGGGGCTGGAGATCCAAAGACCTCCTCTGGCTCTGGAGGCTATCGAAACAGTGGTGTTACACTCTCAGACAGAGGCAGATAAAGTACCACCAGTCCCAGGGTGCCATCCGATACCAGAGCTGACAGTGCCCCTGAATGTGCCTACCACCTCTCAGAGCTGATTTTGTTCCCACTCAGTGTTTGCTACTCCAGCTTCCACTGTGACTGGGTTAGGGATATGGGAGTGGTAGGGGAAATGTTTCTCAACGACTGTGCCATCACTCCTCTGCTCACAGGCTGATGGAGATGTGATCATAGAATCATAGAGTGACCCAGGTTGGGTCATCTAGGCCAATCCCTCTGCAGGGAGCAGGGACAGCCTCAACTACAGCAGGTTGCCCAGAGCCTTGTCCAGCCTCCCCTTGAATGTCTCCAGGGATGGGGCCTCAAGTCCCTCTCTGGGCAACCTGTTTCAGTGTTCAACCCCTCTCCTGCTAAAGAGCTTCTTCTTAACAGCCCATTTCAATCTGCCCTTCTCTAATATGAAGCCACTGCCCCTCGTCCTATCACTCCAGCCCTTGGTAAACAGCCCCTCTGCAGCCTTCCTGTAGCCCCCTTTAGGGACCGGAAGGTCGCTATCAGGTCTCCCCAGAGCCTTCTCTTCTCCAGGCTGGATGTCCAGCAGTAGAGCAGCTGTACAGCTTGTTGATCATCAAGAGGTAGTCAGTATTTTTATTCTTCAGCTTGATGTGTTCTGACAGTGATTAGCTCTTTGGCGCTCAGTCACTTCTGCCTTCTGAAAGCACAAGGGAAGGAGAAAAGCTGCAAACAGAGGTATTTCCTTTCCATCTGGTGTGGTTTTCAAATGATTCACTTTGGTTCTCACTGTGACAGTGGTTTACAGGTATGGAGTTATTTTGGCCAAATACCGCAGCGTGCACTAAATCCTCCCGTCTCCTCCAGTCCCTTAGGGGATGCCTCAGACGAAGTGTTTCATGGATGGGTGAACTGAAGCTGTGGAGATGGCAGATGAGCTGTATAGTTGAGACTATTGTTTTGGTGTCTTGAGTCCCTGCTCCTTTCTGTGACTTTAATTCCTTCTCAGAGTATGTGGAAGATTGAGGGAAAAAGCCTTGTCTTTCACATGTCCAGAGGGAGTTTGTGTTTGCAACACTAAAGACCACAAACAACAGGACAGCGTAGGGCAAAACTAAGCGAGAAGCAAAATGCAGTGAGAGGCAAAGACACTGGACATTGACTTCAAAAACTACCTCAGCACCAGACAGCAGAAAACTCCTTGGCTGTTTCACCGTGACTTGATTTGACAACGCCATTTCATCTTACTGTCCCAGGAAATCACAGTCCCTTTTTTTGCAGTGTTAGATCCAAAGAGCCCTCTGTGTGTGTTTGGCTTGTTTTGCTTCAGAACAGAACAGAATTAACATTTGCAGGCTTTGCCTAGAGCACCAGAGCTGCCTGTTAAGTCCCTTCCCAATTAAAAACGAACCAGGATAGGTTTTACTATTCCTGTGCTCCTCTGCCTTTGCACTCGACTGAGCATTACTGGATGCTGTCTCCCTGTCACTCACATCTTGTCTTATCTTCTCACCTCCAGCCCTTTTGGTCCGGATTCATTTTCTCACCATTTTAAGCAGCAAATGTGAGATCTGTGTGTCGGCACCTTTCTTGGAGCTTTCTGCAGCAGTGGCAGCGCATCCTACATGCAGCTGCTGAGGATCTTTGATTTGGAAGTTGCAGGCACTCAATAATTGTAGCGGATGTTCAGAATTCAGCATCATCAAATCCATTTTCGATGCTTCTAGCAAACATTTCCATGGACGTGTGTGTGCAGGGCCATATAAGCGTGCATGGAAATGAGTGCGGGGGGGGGGGGGTGCATCTCCGTGCACTTATGCGTGTTTTCCGACTGGAAAAACTTGCTTTTACAAATAAGTTTTGTCTCTCAGCCGTGGGAAAAACATTAAAAGCACTCCCGTCCTTTGAAAAAGTGAACAAAGCTGCATTCCAACCATACCCTGGCGGTTTGTTTCCTAAATAACCAAAATAACCTCTGCGATGTGAATAGAACCAGTAACTTCCACAGTGTCACTAGCTCTGTGCCCCCACGTAGCAGGTGCCGGCTCAGGTAAGCTGAGCCTTAGACACTGTGATGCTTCACTTCCCACTAAAGCCTGCTCCCTTCTCTGACACAAGTGGGGATGACAGCAGTGTTACAGCTTCCCCTTGTTGTGCTACAAGAGCTGTGGGATTTTAGGCAGTTTCAAAGCTGTGAAGGAAAGTGTAAGACAGATGCAAAAGGGCTGATGTCCTTCCTTGGACTGATTTAATAGCCTGGACACTACACTCACGTGTACAGTGGGCTTGCATCTATCCCTGCACGTGGATATAGTGGTTTATTCACGCAGCAGCCTTTAAAGAAGTGGGTCCAAGAATAGGGCAAAGATTTGAGTTTAATAGCCTCTGCCAAACCGTGATGACGTACCTGGGTATTTAAAATAAAGGGAAAAGGTAAGTGTATTTCTCTGTTGGAATGCCTGCGTTCTCGCAGCAGTATGTACGGGTCATCCCAGTGGAGAGCAGTGTCTGTGACATGGTAAGGTAGATACAAACCAAAGGGGTCAGAAAGAGAACAGCCTTGACGAAGAAAGTGCCCTTTGGATGATGTCCTGAGTTTTAGTAAATTATGTAAAAGGTAGAAAACCGGGCAGGGTTTTCCCATCATGGTGTCATCCCACCATTGCACAGCATGAACTGGTCTGTCAAACACCAGGGAAACTGAGAAAAGTAAAGGCAAGAGGAACCTTTCTTCTCTTCCACAAATTTACAGTGATGTTTGCACCAACTGATGCAGAGTGCATCAAACAAGAGTGGTGGCAATGCTTTGAGCTTTCAAGAGCTCTCTTGTTCTTGCTTCTGGAAGCGGTAACAGCCTGTTCCAGTCCAGTGCTGATTTAGACCTTCTTGCTGCAGCGGCAGTGGCAGGAAGAGCAGCTCCTGGCAAGACCCATGTTGTGTGTGTGGAGCAGTGCTTGGGGGTGGGTATGAAACACAAACTCTGTGTGTGTGTGTGTGTGTGTGTGTGTGTGTGTGTGCACGCGCAGAACTGCCCAAACAGTTTCAGAAATTCCACTTAGCATCCGCTCAGAGGTATGTGGAGTTGTCTTCTGAGAGTGAGTGAAGACTTCTGTGTGGGAGGATCGTGTTCGTTTGTTGATCTCTCGCTGCGCCTGAGGCTGAGCAGTGCCAAAGAAGACAGGAGACTGTGTGCAGGGGGGGTTAGTTGAGCAAATTAATTTCTCTTGAATTTGTGTCTTTTCTCCTTCAGTTCTGCACGGAACTGTTTTCACTGTTTCTGTTTATGGTTGATGACACGGAGGATTGAGCATTAGAATCATAGAATTGTTTAGTCTGGAGAAGACTTCCAAGATCATAGAATCATAGAATCATTAGGGATTGGAAAGGACTCCCCCAAAGATCATCTAGTCCAATCCCCCTGCCACAGCAGGATCGCTTCACTGGAGAAATTACAGAATCAGAATCACTCTGGGTTGGAAGATCGTCGAGTCCAACCACAAACCCAACTGTCCCAAGACCAATGCTAAACCCTGTCCCTGAGATCCAGATCTCCATGACTTTTAAACAAGTGGTTCAAGCCTCACTGCAGGCACAGACAGCTACTACTGTGTAACCTCGGTCTCTTTCCATACTGGTCTAACTACTTCTCCAGCAGCCTGTACCAGTGTCTGCTGTCAGCACAGCCTGACTTGGCACCGATTGTGACATTAGGTCAAGTCACCGCTGACCTCTTTCACTAGCTGAAGGACATTCATTAATCAATTCTCTCAGCCAGGCTGAGTACGATTAATCTCAGTTTCACAACACAAGTGTTCAGCTATCAGTGAACAAGGTTTTCATCGCAAAGAATTAAACGTCTATTTCAGGGCAGGTTTTTGTTAGACCTGGTTTGGCTATGAATCAGGCTGACATGATGTGGCTCCTAGACTGTACTGGACTACTTAGACTAGGTTTCCACTGTCTATAAAGGGATCCTTGGGGATTCTTAGCATGGAGATTCTTCCTTTTACCCAGATCATCGCTGTCATTTACTTCGGAAGCAGCATCTTGCACTGTCTTTGTTGTGGATATGAATGAGAAAGGCCTTTGGTTTGGATGAAGTAAAAACTGAGCATCCAGGACAGATACGGTGATGACGATCCCTAGATAGAATGAAGCAAATAAACACACACCCTCCCTAAAAGAGAAAAACAACAAAACACCACCTCACTAATTTAGTCACAGAGGAAATAATTAACACCTTTAATATTTTTCGTGATGACACCTGGGTATGCGGCTGCCAGGGGCTGCCTTCTCTCACAGAAACAAAATCCTCCCTCTGTAACTCCATGCTTCATGTGTTTGTTCAGAGCCTGTATTTGCTCATGGGAGCCTTTTATAGAAGAGGAGAAAATTGTACTCAAAATAGAGGCTGTAAGAATGATTGTCCATGCCATGAGAAACAGCCTTGCCCGCAGCAGCATCCATTCTATTATCTCTGACCCCACGCAAAAGTCAGCATATATGATGATATCTCTCAAAGGACTCCAGACTCACTAGCAGTTCAGTTAAAGTTTATCTCCAGGCAGCTTGAACAATAAACTACACAATAAAAACTAGTTTCCTTCTTAGGATCTTGGAACCTTAATCCTAGAGTCTTAGAACCTTGATCTTAGGAGTTTGGAACCTTCATCTTAGAGCCTTAGAACCTAAATCTAAGAGTCTTTGAACCTTAGTTGGAAGAGACTTCCAAGATCATCAAGTCCAGCTGCCAGCCCAATGCCACCGTGGCCACTAAACCATGTTCCCAAATGCCAGCTTAACAAGGGTTTTGAACAGATGGTGACTCCACCACTTCTCTGAACAGTCTGTTCCTTACACAGTTCATAGTCATTAAGAGACATTAGGTTTTAACACTGGTTTCAGACACCAGTTTTTAAAATACTCTTTTTTTCCCTGTAGCTAATTTCCTGATGGACTCTTCATTAGAACCGTTTCCTGTATCCTCCATCTCCCGCAGAACACACTCTATATTTTACTGCCTATCCCTAAGTAACTGTCAAGCCAGAGAACACAATCTTCCCAAATTAGAAAGGTTGGCTTTGTTTCTTTGTTTTAGAATTGCTTTGGTTATTAATGTCAAATAGATTTTAAATGATCTAAATGATCATCTAAATGATCATGTGGTGTCCTAGGCCGTGCAGAAAAGTGAGGCACTACTCCCTCAACTGAAGTACTTTAAGTTACGATGGCCCCATCTAGCTTTACCTGGAGCCTCCACCAACATCTCTGCCCATGGTGTGGCGCTCAGGGACATGATTTAGTGGTGGACTTGGCAGTAGTAGATTAATGGTTGGAGCTGATAGTCTCTTGTGAAGGAGATTTACTAGTAGATATAAAGAAACAAGAGTTTGACTAAGGAAGAGGTTAAAACTATTGGGAATGGTGAAGCTCACTTTCAGTTGCAAGTGGCATCCTGGCTTAGACCAGCAGTAGTGTGGCCAGCAGGATTAGGGTCATCATTCTCCCCCTGTACTGGGCACTGGGGAGGCCTCCCCTCGAGTACTGGGAGCAGTTCTGGGCCCCTCACTTCAAGAAAGAGATTGAGGGGCTGCAGCGGGTCCAGAGGAGGAACAAGGGACTGGAGGGAAAGGCTGATAAGGAGAGGCTGAGGGAGCTGGGGGTGTTTAGCTTGGGTGTGAGAGGCTGGGCTGGGTGAGCTCAGAGGGCTCGTCCAGCCTCAATCATTCTGTGATTCTGTCACTGACTCCTCAGATTCCTCTGTCCAGCTTGAAAACCTCTCACGTGTTTCAGCTTCTTGCAAATTTAATAGACTTTTCCAAAATGTTGACCCTCATGATTGTTTCCTACCTTTCTTCCCTTTCACCTATAAGGCTCCTATTAAACTTTGGGGTTTCTGTGTTGTGCCATACTTAGAAGTTTTCCAGCAGCTGACTTGTCAGAACGTATGGAAAAGGGTAGCAAACCCACATCTATTTAGGGGTAGGGGAAGGCTTCTTTTCTCCAATGGAAATGAAATCAAGCAGGAGAAAGGGAAGGAGTTAATAAAGGGTATCAGGGCAAGGGAAAATAAAGAGAAAGAGCCACCAGAAAGAACATTGTGTTGAGTTTGAGAATTACAGAGTGACTCCAGAGGGTTTCAGTGATCAAACAGCTAGTCTGACGAGCAAGAATTGTTGATCTGAATTTGCCAGATCCCAGCTGGTGTGTGTCAGTAATTCACATGGGTCTACCTGTTCTAGGATACACTTTAAATGCACAGTGGCCCACAGCATAGACAGGTCTCCAGATCCCATACTAGAAACAGGCAGCCTTCCAATGTGAACTGGGAGCTTTAAGTAGTGCTGATTAATTCATCAACCCAACCAACTGGAAAGCCGGATCTCACTGAATGCCTCATTAACCTAAAACATATTAAGCTGCTAACACTAGTTAAAGTCACAAATAATAGTGACTGACACTACAGGGAACACCAACTGGCACATCCACCCCTTACTCACTCCTTAAATACTTGTGCCTGAGTAATCTGATGAAGCACAGAAGGGCACAGAGGACAGCCTGGAAGGTGCCCCTAGGAACAAGTAGAAACCTGAGTTCAGAGTTTCATCTCTGCAAAGCATGTCAGCAGATACCCAGTGAAAAGTGGTACCAGGTGCCACGTAATACCTGGGAGATCAAAACCCAATCCCATCACGCCAGCCAAAGCATGTCCTTACCGCCAACACACCACTGTGTCTGACTTAGGGCTTGAATTCAAACCCTCCGAGATCAACAGCATCCATGTGCTGCCCTAGACCGTGGCCAGGATATGAAGGAAGGTTCTGTTTTGCTGTGTGAAGTAGTGGTCATTCCAGTTGCTCCCCAGGCCTGTGCTCTAGCAGACAGAGGCCGTTGCCCAGGGCAGAATGCCGGTTCTTCTGCAATTATTTATTTGCCACTTCAGTTTGCAGCTGAGTTGATACAGGAGCTGACAAGTGGTATAGGCTGCTGGTACGGAGCTGCACTGAAATGCAGTTTAAAATAAACTTGTAGAACAGGAACATTCTGGAGCTACTGTGGGTGACAGATTTTCCATAGACCCTGCTGGTCAGGACAATGAATTTTCTTTATTTAAACCAAGAATCCTGAACCTTTGTCTTCTGTCTCTTTGATTAAAACTGTTTCTGTGTCATGAAGGCGGTTTAGAAACGTTCCATTGGCATATTTTGGCTTAGTTTTCTTTTATTTTCATTCCTACCAGGAAAACCTAACTACAATCACCGTTTCTTTCTTCAGCTGTACTGGTTCAGTGTGGGGGGAATGAGATGCAAGTGTCCTATTAATCCTACTGGAAAGGTTGTACCTTCCCATCAAGCTGCAATTTGTTCTTCCCTTTAGAGCCTTCCTCTCCACAAACTCTTTGCTTTACTAATTAGTAATCCCAAACCCAGCCACCTGAAGCTGAGTGCCTTACCTGCCGTGGTTGAATTGAATTTGCAGCTACACGTCTGTCATTAGCAGAACCACAGGCTCACACGCAGGATTTTGTGGTCTTCTCCTGACATTACGTGCCGCTTCCATTAGCTAAACCACTGGTGCCATGCCACCAGCCACTCTTTCTTACTGTCCCCCCAACCCCTTTTTTTAAATCTTCTACTTGTCCTTTTGGTTAAAGCAGTGTTTGCCTACCAGGAGATTTAATTTGCTGGAATATCAAGGTTGTTCCCATTTTCAGTTGAAATAAATACAAGCAGTGCAGTTATTACCTGCCATTAGTTCTGCACTCTGCTATGGCTGTCAGCACTTTTGCTCGCTGCCTGCTAATGAGAGACAACAGTTTCTCCACAGCTAGACTCCGTGGATAACTGCTTGTGAGCAATATTTGCCTAAATCCAACTCAGTTTCTCTAATTTAGCAGCCAGTGCTGGTAAATTTTGACTAATGGTTGGACTTGATGGTCTTGAAGGTCTTCTCCAGCATAAACTCTTCTATGATTCTGATCTGCACAGATCAGGCACTGGACTAGCACCATTTGCTTTGCACCATCTAGGCATGTTCCTGTTCTTGCCACAAAGTTTAAGGCAATACCAACTTCCAGTAACAGGAGCTAAATCTGCAGACGTTTTCAGTGGTGTTCACCAACTCAACTGTCGAGCAAGTGAAGGTGGAAAGAGGAGCCTTTGGTACATTACACCTCATGCTGGGGATTGTGGGGAAAGGGGTTATAGGATCCCTTGGTTAACAACTGCTAAAAATAGGAACTTTGTGTCAGTAATCAAAATATTACAACTGAGTCATTAAAATTGAGCAAGACTAAAAGGCAAGTGGAGAAATAAAACCAATATCTGCATCCAATTACTGTAGGAAACAGAGAGAGTTAAAAACTCCAAAATCCCAAACTACAGGAAGAGAAGATCTGCTGGCAGGATAATGCTTTTCTGTCCCTGTTTGCCCTGCACAGAAACAGCTTGCTGGCGATTTAAGCTGCTGTGGGATTGACACTGATTGTCAACAGTGAATGGAAGATGCAAACATTACTCTCACTCAAACTCTACGGTTGGTTAATTGTATGAGTGACTTCCTGTAGTTTCCATGTAACCCTGTGCTTTTCAGAGTTAAGGATTTGGGGTATTTTTGGCAGGTTTTCCTATAACAGTGCTTTGTTCCCTGTAATCTCCAGATGTGTCTCTGCAAACGTGGTATGCAGTGTGCAGAGGGGAAGTGTATAATGTGGATGGGTTTATTTCCCCACTCTATTCCCCATCTGCCATCCTGTTCTATCCTTGGCAGACAGAGTAACGTGAGGTTGTTTTCTGCAGCACAGAACTATCACATCCCAAATATATTCCCTGGAGAACACAATTCCGTAAAATCATAGAATGGCTCAGGTTGGAAGGGACCTCCAAGGGTCATCTACTCCAATCCCCCTGCAGTGAGCAGGAACAGCCTTAACTAGAGCAGGATGCCCAGCGTCTTATCCAGACTCCTCCTGAAGATCTGCAGCCATAGGGCTTCAGCAACCTCCCTGGGCAACCGGGTCCAGTGTTCAATACTCCTTCTGCTAAAGAACTTCTTCCTGTCAGCACATTTCAATGTGTCCTTCCCTAGCAAGAACACTCGAACAGGAAAGAAGTCAAGGAAAGGAGCCAGAAGATCTGTGTGGTTAAACAGGGAGCTGCTGGGCAAAATGAAGAGGAAGAAGAAAGTCTATAGGTCATGGAAGGAGGGGATGGCCACTTGGGATTATTATAAGGCTCTAGTAAGAAGATGTAGGGATGCAACTGGGAAAGCCAAGGCCTCCTTGGAATTAAACCTTGCAAGAGAGGTCAAGGGCAACAGAAAGGGCTTCTTCAA
>JAOXOE010032338.1:0-11107 GCA_028565055.1 Phoeniculus purpureus
CCATCCTCCTGACACCCACCCTTCACATATTTATAGACATTAAGGAGGTCACCCCTCAGTCTCCTTTTCTCCAAGCTAAAGAGACCCAGCTCCCTCAGTCTCTCCTCATCAGGGAGATGCTCCCTCCACTCCCTTCACCACCTTTGTGGCCCTGCGCTGGACTCTCTCAAGCAGTTCTGTGTCCTTCTGGAACTGAGGGGCCCAGAACCAGACACAATATTCCAGATGTCAGATAAGGGTCTTCCTTGAGAGGAAAGCTGCTCTGCTCATAATCCAGAGAGTCTTACCTTGCTCTGTTTGCTTCTTTTGTCATGTCCCACGCCCAAGTTATGAAGTTCTGACTCAGATAGGAGACGATAGACTCAGCACAAAGCATTTGCGAGCAGAAAACATTGGTTAATACGCTTTCGTCGTGATGGAGGTAGATAGCAAGAAGCTTTCTCTGCAAAGACACAAAGAAAGAGCAGTGATTAGTCACTTAAAACTCCTGCTGCAGACCTGTGTGCCAGAACGCCCCATCTAGGGTGTCAAGTGTCCGAACTGGCACGCACTGAGAAAAACACAAACCAAGCCAGTAGACTTCAAGTCAAACACTCCATCTGTCCAAATCTGTAAATCTTCTCAACGCTTCCTAATATTGTACCTCAGTACAAAACCACAACGTGTTATAGTGCTTCTGGTGTGAAGATACCAACACTTGAATGAAAACTAACAATCTCGTTAGGAGGGTCAGCATAAGAAACTTCTTGGGCTTGCTGCACAGCAAAGAGGACACCTAGAACGATTAATGCCCCGAGCAAGGAGCACACCTCTTGATACAGCAGCAGTTATAGACACAAACCAACCACAGACAGCCACCCCAGCACTGCAAATGTGGAAGATGCAAGGCAAGGGGCACGGGAGACGTCAATCAAGTCCCACACTGGGTGGTGAGCGCTGGTAACATCTCATGGTAGTTCGTAAAGACTAGATGGTGTTTGTGGCTCCCTGAAACAACGGACGCTGTGCCAAGTTCTTCTGAAGCCTGTCACGTAGCGTTTGAACTTCACTGTCAGCAGTACAGAGCTGTGCTGTGTCCCCAGGAAAATCTCAGAGCGTCCATACATGTCTGTAGAAAGCAGACTGAGGGAAAGAAAGCAAAACCGTAAGCCAGTGAAGCAGCAGGATCCTCTGCTGAGCGTCCCACAGTGTACAGGTACCATTCCAAAAGTGACGACTTTCCCTTCCCCTGCAGCCACGTACGTGACTTTATTTTGAGATCATCCTGCTTGACCGCGTTGGCAGAGCCCACACGTCAAAACCTGTTTTCAGACAGGTTTTGTGTTCAAAGCTCTTCCTACAAGGCGAGGACAGAACGCCCAGGATCGGGGCGTACGGCCGGGGCGCGACGCGGGGTGCAGTTGTGAGGCAAGCCGCCTTTTACGGCTGCAGCCTCTGGATGAAGCGTAATGACTGTTTATAAAACAGAGAACACATTTGAACACTAGACTTTGGGAAAGGGATTAGCAACCTGCATCCATTCAATTTACACGTTCTCCACAGCCACGTCCACACGCACCAGGAAGGGCCATCAATAAGACCAGAACGCAGAGATCCATACAAGCGCGGCCAGTGATGTTGACTGAAACTCCACTTGGAAATCCAGGGCACTGCTGCACAATATCGAGCAATAAAACAGCATTTCTGTGGGGATGTTTAATTTAAAAAGAAGAAAGAGGCAGGGGAAGATCAGGCGCTGTCTGTTTTTGAGGATCAGCCGTTCTGCATTTCAAAGCGCCAGCTCCTGCAATATCCAGGTTACTGTGCTAGAATCTCGACCATTATACAGCAGTTGTAAGAGAGGGAGGGCAAAGATGTGTTTACTCAGTGATTAGGGCGTAGAATGGGCCTCTAGCTCCTAGAGAGGCAGCTCAGCACTTATTCCTTTGGAGCGATTCACAAAGCCCAGAGAGATTAGACATCCATGCTGAGAAGACAAGCGAATGCAGGCGGTGAACAAGAAATAAAAATTCTTTAAAAACTCCGAGATGACTTCATTATTTTTTCCACAAGGAAACTTTAGGAAAGTGTTTAGTTAGAGAAAAACCCACATTGACCTCTCTCTAAACCCTTAATCTTTCCTTTGTGGTGGCGCTGCTTTGTGGTAAGCGGATGGCTTTGCTCCCCTCTTTTCACTGGGAGCAGAGAGGAAAAAAGGCTCTTGAGAAACACTTCTACTTGCAAAGAAACAACCCCATGAAACTGTTAAATATGAGATTCCATACAACAGAGTGTTTCAAAATATGTACAGTTTTGGGCTGAAAGATTTAGGGACAAATTCGAGCAAACAGAGCCGGCACAATAGCTGTTTGCACTGAGCTGCTCCACCCGTGAAGGCAATTTGTGTTGCACCAACAAATCGCACCACGTATACAAGATGTGCTTGGGACTGATAAATCATCCAAAATGTTAGAGGTCGGGCACAGGCAGACCGCTGGACAAGTGCAGAAGGGTAGCAGGAGGAACTGAAGTGCTGCAAAGTCTCGCTGGAAGCCAGGGATATTCTTCCCTTGGAAAATGCATTGCTGCAAAAGGCTTATGGCTGGGTTTTGTTCTCGCTGTTGTTGCTGGGTTGGTTTGTTTGCTTTGGGTTGGTTCTTTTTTCCTAACCCACAGCAGTGGATATTTATAAGCAGGTTTTTGCTGGGTTTATTTCAAGCCTTTGAAAAAATCACAGTAAATTCGAGGATTCCGTGATGACTAAGGCTGTGATTTTTTTTCAGTCAATACTAATAAAACAGACTTGCTAAACCCCTGAGCAGCCTTGGCTTCCATAAAAGCAGCCTACTGACGGCCTGGTTTGTGTTGGGTTTCTCAAAAATATGAAGACTCCGGGTTGTATGTTTTAAATAAGGCAAAAATTCCAATGAGCAAGAAATTTTACCTTCCCCATTGCAGGTCTGGAACACTGAAAAGGTTCTCAGGAATGAAGAGATGCCGGATCTCAAAAAGCCTTAGACGTTCAGCATCTCAAGCCATCAAGAGATGCGTTTTCAGAGCTGCAGAACAGGTAGTCACACAGTGGCATCTTCAGGAGAGGTCGAGCTTTACAAAAGTGCTCAAGAGTCTAAGTCTCAGCAATGTCAATAAGGTCCTAAAAGCTTGAAGGCTAAGCTTCAGGCTTCATTTTACCTCAGAGGAAAAAGGGTCATGAGAAAGAGATGCTGTTTCCAGCACCCTGACTATCTAAGTACCTTAAAGCAAACAGACCATTTTCTGTATAGCCTCTGTTGCAGCCAGACTGCATGAGGCTCAGCTAGCCAAGCCTCTGCTCCCCTGCCTCACATCCACCACCACGCACTTGCAGCGGAGCGATGCAGCGCTCTCCTGCTGGCTTTTGATCTGATGATGGAATATGTCTGGCATGTGGAGCCTGGAAGGAAACAGAAGCTGTAGATGGACACTGTGGGGCAGCTCCTTGGGAGGCACAGCCCTCCCAGTTGTAGCCTTGCACCACGAAACCTCTCAGACACATTATCCAAAGTGCATCAGCCTCCTGCCACAGACGCTCCCCCGTGTGAAACAAACACCTCAAAGATCTGTCCTACGTACCAAAACTGGCTCATTTTCTAATTCTGGAACCTCAGAACAGCCAACGCGCTTCGTACAGAGCTAAGAGAAATGAACGAAGAGTTGCACGGAGGCGTAAAGAAACACAGGGCTGAGAGACTCTGTTGGTAATCCCTGAGTAACGGGATAGCCAAGCTTCTCAGACCTGAATAACTTCAACACCTCAGAAGAACGGGAACTAGAATCAGAAGAGCGACTCAAGTCCTCAATGTCAGCCAACACACAGACCTGAATCTCTATATTTGCACCCCAGGTTCACAAGTTCAAGTAATAATCGAGAGAAGAACGTTTGTGAGGTAACACGTGATAGAAGAATGAATGTGCCTTCGAGCTGCTAGACGAACGAACTAAGGAATCTTAACGTTTCCTTCAAGTTGTATATAGTGAGCGCTAACCTAGAATAACAAGGGGACATCTCGAGGCCTCTGCAATGTACAGATTGATCAGCCTCTCCAAGGTGATCCTGGAGATCAGCTGTCTTGGACACAGCTACTCTATCATGCACAATCTTCTTCCCCCTAAGCAGAACGTAAACCTTCTCTAACACCAAGGTGATGTGAACGAAACTGTACCTGCCCTTCCCCAGTTCCTAAAACGAGCATGAGAAGATTCCTATAACCTTCTGATCTCGCCCTTTCTATTACCTATGGCACACGACATACCTACCTTCTCACTGATTTTACCCTTACATAAAACATCGAGTCTCAAAAAGCCACCAGCAACGGAGAAGCCATACGGACAACAGCAAGCTGTTCACGTGGCTAACCACTCCCCCAGGTAGACCTGTGTTTTATTTTACGCTTGAGTTAGTCTACTTTAATCTTCCACATCCTTGATCCTATTACAGTGTTATATCTGTTGCAATCAACTGGACTTGTAGTGACATCTTGCGTAACGCAAAGAGTAAACCAAACTCAAACCAAGCTCAAGGAAGATCTACAAATAGTTGGCTTTGAAAGAGAAGGAAATGCAGAGCGTGGAAGCCAATTCCAATGAACTTTCATTATCAAGTACAGAAAACACTGAAGAGAAACCCATACCCAACCTTTCAGACATCAAAGATGAAGTAGAACAACAGGGTGGGTAGGCACACAGCAGAACTACTAAGCTGGTGTGTTGTGGCAACAATTTCTAAACAATGTTAGCCACAAGTTAACAATTAGTTTTAGAATGGAAGAAATGCTAAAACACACACACATCAGGCAAGACTGGAAAGAAGAAGACACAGGGGACAAACATGGGACTAACTACTGACCTGCCACAGAGCAGCTGATTTTCCAGAAACCCAGTCACACTTCTATCCCTATAGCTCCAACCAGACCATGTTGATTAGTGACCCAGAGTGTTAATGTTTAATCAGAACCCGTAAAGTAGTCTTCAAGATGCAATGGCAAAGCACACCCAGGCTATACAATGTGATTGAGCATGTAGAACTAGCAGTTGGAAACGTGTCTGGAGTCAAAGTAAGAGGTGACAGTTCATCTGTACTCCTTGATGTTGCTACACGGGATTTAGGGAGTAAATGGGGGGAAAAGATCCTCATTCCCACAGTGTTTTGGAATTCAAGGCACCCACAAATGGCTTTCAGAGGCAAAGAAACCTCCTGCAAAAATCTTGTTTAGAAGCGTCACAGAATCACACCGAATCACAGAATCATCCTGGCTGGAAGGGACCTCCAGGGTCATTGGGTCCAACCTTTATCCTGTTATCTAACCGCTAGACCAGATCCCTCAGTGTCGCATCCACTCGTTCCTTGAATGCCTCCAGGGATGGTGACACCACCACCTCCCTGGGCAATCCATTCCAGCACCTAACCACCCTCTCAGTCCACTACAAGGTGTCTTGCACAGCATCAGCTCCAGCTATTTCTGCAATACTTGAGCAAGAGTAAGCCTGTTCTTCATGAACTCATGGAACAGAGCTGTTTCTTCTCGCTAAGCACAACAAGTAGAGCAAATCTTACAAAGAGTAACTGATTAGTAATTTAAAAACCCTCTGTCTTTCTCCTCTTGATCCAATTAAAAAACGTTTTCTTGTGTTTTTTATATATATATACAAGCCTTGGAAATGAACACACACGAACGCCCTTAGACCGGCAGGCTGCAGGAGTAGCTGGGAACTTCATTGCCAAAGTCACCGGCTGCTAAAGGCAAAGCTCTGTATCTTGGCTATGGTATTCTTGTGCTGGACACATACACAGGTTTTAACGCAGAGCTACAGCTGACCTCATCCCATCTCTCCTACCTAAAACTCTCATGGTAGCAGTCGCCTTGAAGTAGAAGCGATGCCTCACGTATGTTACTCGTAACTATGTAAAGAACAGAAAATGCACGGTAACAAAAGCTAAACAAAACACAGGTGACAGCAGACACCCAGCTCAGATTTCTACCAGGTATTTCTCTCGTGATCAGCCGTGTGTTACCATCCTTTGCAACAGCAGAAAGCCAAACACACCGAGACTTCACATCTCTTTTCTTAAAATCAATTTGAACCCTTAATGTGTTCACAACACCAGTTCAGAAATAAGTTTATGTTCTTAAAACAACGCAAACTAAAGTATTGCCACAAAAAGGCTTCGGGTTGCTGCACACCGGTGTTTTTGAAACACTCACAGCACAGATTGAAAATGCAGCTGAAGGCTGCCTCGCTAGGCTTGAACTGCAGAGAGCAGAGCACCTTCTGCTCTGGACGGTGCTGAGGATTTGACAAGGAAAGGCATCTAAGATCTCTGAGCACTCAAGCTGCCAAGTGCTCTCAAATTAAATCAGCTTGAAGCGGTTTTCATTAAGATGGATTGAGTGTGGCATCGTGAGAAACACTCTATCAAATGTAGTGTTTTACTTAGTGATTAAGTATCTACCAATTGATGAAGCTACCCAAATCCTTCGTAATCCCACCACTCCAATAAACATTTAATGAGTATATAAGTTCAAAAAGCCTAGCAGAGGATTTAAACCTTCAATCTTGTTTTTATTTACTCTTGGAACTCAATTTCTCACTTCAAGCAAAGAACGCTGGTGCCTGAACCTCATCTGTTGCCCTGGTAAAATTAAGTGCCCTCCACAGTATAAATCAGAAGGGAAGACACCCAGGTTGCAACTTCTCCTAATTTTTTTGGAGTTATTTTATGAAATGCAATTACAAAACCATAAACTACGTATCTCTTTCTCAAGCATGAATCCCAGGAGGCAAAACAAAAGAACTTTGCTTATAACAGGAAAAAAAAGCAGTACGAACTAACGAGATGCACACGTGTCTACACACACTTACACATACTTGTTCCAAGTCAGAACAGTGCACTGCAAATCACGTCACTCCACAGGGGAGAAAGCTTTCAAAAACGAAGGCAACAACCAAAATTAAAGAAGAAAAGCCACAACAAGAATACTTTCCTAAATATATCACTTTACCCTGATGGGGACCTGGCCTGAATGACTTGGAGAAGTACTTTAAATGTAAGGTCACCTGAATGTCAGATGTGCTGTGTAAGTGGTGTAAGCAGCACTCTGAATACTTCAAAGCTAAGTAACTGCACTGCATTAATACAGCACGTACAGGTGTAGTAGTAAGTGTTTAGGGAGCTCCTGGTGAGCTCTCTCCCACTACTATGCAGCTACACTAGCAACCGTTTGTGACAAAACCACACGGAGTGAACTTCCTAGCTCAAACACTTTGCATGCTGCACTGGTCTAATACTTCAAACATGCATCAAGGGCCCTTTAATGGGTTATTTCAATTTAATACTTTACCACTTATGCTCTGAAATCTGCACAAAGGCAAGAAAACAGCCACTAAAGGTAATGTGTGAAGTATGTGCTAACGTAAGCCACCCAGCGTAGATTCCTGGCTGTGCACCGATGAGAATAGCCACTAACACAACACAGCTGCTCCTTCCAGTAAGAATAACTACAGAAAGCCTAAACATTCTCCATTTTAAAATTAAATATCTATCAAGACAACAAAAAGTAAATTTAAACAGCGTGGCTTTCTGTTTGTATTTCAGCTTTATCTATGCTTAATTACGCAGGGGTTTGGGTTTCCCCTCAGTGAGTCAGGTCACCCAAACTTAAATAAACTATCCTTGTTCTAATTTTATTGAAATACTGATTTTAAAACTGTGCAGGGAATAACAGAAACTTGAGAGGGCTGGTTGGATGTTCAGAAAAGCTAAATAACCAAACCTTCGTCCTGGAATTCACTTGGCAGATAAAGGCTGCACAAAGGGGGAAAAAAAAGCACACAGAATTTCAGAGACCTTTCAGTTCAAACTCACAGTTCCACCAGCCACTCTTCAAGGGAGGTACCAACATGCAGTGCTGAATTTGTCAGTGATGAGACTCACTGCCAGTGTTCTGTGGTGCTGGGACACCAGTATTCCAGGAAGGAAAAGAGTAGCTCTGATGACTAAAGGACTCCAACAAAAATACAGCCTGAATTACCAGGAAGTATGAGGTAGTCACTGTACTGCGAGCCACAACTGAGGTTGGGTCAGCTACATTAGGGGAGCTCTTCACAAACAGTAAAACCAAGGTAACTCCCAAATGTACTTTACCTTTCTCAAAAACAAAGATGAAGCCTCTACAGTGATCCCCCCCCGCCTGCTGTACTAAATAAACACTACTTTTAATACACACTTACATCTCTAGCTTTCCCATAGAAGGCTTCTTGGAAAGCAGCCTCTAGTGATCCAATAAAATAAACAGGATGGCAGTCACCGTATCTAATGGAGATAAAACGTCCAGTTAATAAAAGCTCACAAGAATAAATGCCAATGTTCCAACTGCTCATATATTCTATAAACACAACACATCGTCTCTAGACAGATTAAATCCTACGCTTTCAAAGGGTAGAACGGCGATGTTTAAAAGCCAGGTATATACACGTAACCAACCTTTAACATCCTTCTAGACTCTTATATAATTAAGTAATTGTATTAAGTAATGATAAATTAAACAAGGCAAGGCTCCATTGCACTAACCTGGACTGAGGAATCATTTTATTTCCGAGCACTTGTGAGAAAGTTACTTGTAAAATAACTTGAACTAACACTCCTAAATACGCTATGATCCCACAAAACACACACATATACACACACACACGTAGATTTCTTTGCATTATTTGCTATTTTTTACTTAGCTCATTCATTTCCATTCGTTTACACGAATTGCACAGTCACTAGGCTATGCTTACCTTGAAGAAAACTCTGCTGTAAATTGTAATAAGGCATCTCCTTCATTTTCAGCATTTTCTGGCACTTAAAAATAGAAAAACAGAAATGAAATGCAGTCTTATGGAAACAGGTTTGAATATACAAAGGCACTCATTTCATAGGTTGGTTTTTTTGTGTGGATAGTGGACTGAAGTGGCTACCAAGAGACCCCAGAAATGTCACGAAAGACCACACAGTATGAACATTTGGAGATACACTAAAATGTCCAGACACTTTGATGATTATATTCAGCTTTCCCAATCAGTAGAGTCCTCAGGTCTGGTGGGATGTGATCTTCTATCACCTGTCCAGAGTCAACACTCTGCACTTACCTTAACGCACTGCAGTGAAAGGACTGGCTTGAAAGTCCCCTGCACTGCCAGTTACTTTTCTCATTCTGTTGTTGTTTGTTTGACTGTTGTTAGTCTTCCTACGTATGACGTTAAACAGCTTTTTTGCCATCACAAACCTTCTAAAGGAAGCCTAAAGCGAATCGTCGTGAAGTGCGCGTAGGAGGTAACTTCTCACAATTCAAGGGCAAATAATCACTGAGAGAGTTTAGTGTAAGTGACTGCATTACTGAGCACAGCACACTAAAAATACTAAAACAACATCAACATGCTGCAGCTACAATCTGTAGCGTTTTCAGAACAGAGAAGTGGAAATCTAGTTACCCACAGGAACATTTGATTAGAGAACAAAGTTTCTCTAAGTCTAATTATTATTATTATTATGTCACTGCAAGCAAAAATCAAAAGGCTAACAAACTTCCTCCGTGGCTCCCCACACGCCTCCACAGTTTCCAGTTATGCCTGCAGTCTTTTCCTTTGATGCACTCATCAGATATGGCACTCAAACAATTGAACCTTCCTACCAAAAGGTACTTTCCAGCTTGTTATTGCGCCTGCACTACTCTGTGCTTTCACGAGTCAGTTGTGAATCAACCGTCAGCTCTTACTCATTGGTGATTTCCTCATGGCAGATGATGCTACTCCAAACATTTCTCCATCATCGACTCCAAACTCTGTAGCATCTTCAAAGTCATCCCCATCGCTGTCACTGACCATATGAACGTCGGTGCACTGCTACATAAAAACAAACCCCAAAATCCTCCGTGAGCCTCTATTTGCAGACAGCACCTTCAACCCAACACAGAAGACTCGCACGGTGAAACTGCTGGCACATGTCTACACAAACACCCGACACACTGCGCTCTACTGTCCTGTGTGGAAGAGCTAACTGCTCCCAGCAGTCCGGCTGACAGAACGGGATTAGGGGACAAAGCGCCTCCATATACACAAAGTTAAGCAAAAGGTATCCCAGCTTACTGCTGTTTCCACCTAACAGTACTACAGCTGCTTCGACTACCACATGGAGTGTGAAGAAAGCCACACCACCCATCAGCGACTTTTAACGTGCAGCTACAGTCTGTTTGAGCAACAGCTGCATGGCATGAAGTGGGTGGAAAACAGAAAAGTGCTGACATTGACATTTTTCGAGGCAGGACAAGGGCATTGGAAATTTTAATACCAACTATTAACAATTGAAAACAAGAAGCGAGGAGTTTACAGTTTGCAGAGACCTCTTTCTTCTAATACTGTGTAACCCTTAATGTAGAGTATTTTCCAGTGCTTACTGTGGCTACTTGGTTTTCTCTTCAAGGACTCACTCACCCATTGTGTCCCTTTGTCACAATGACTTACTACAGGAACTGTAGATGGACTACACGAACGTACAAGTCTGCTGCTGATGTGTTTGACACCAGAAGGGAGGGTGGCTACTGCAAAATTGGCTTTCCCTGCCTCTTCCTAGAGCACACCAGTAAAACTCAGACAATCTTCTTACCTCCTCTGACTGCTCCCTCGTTTGTACAGGTGAAGATCTTCTTCCAACTGTAAGTCGATGGCAGGGAAAAGTCAGTCCCGACACAGCTAGAGTCATCTACAAACGAAGCAGGGATCACTTATTAAAGCCATGCTCTCGCTTGAAGGTTGGTTACACCCTTGTTCGAGGTGGCTTTGAGATTCAGACCAAAGGCTGCACTGCAGAAGATTGACTTAGTTACACAAACATAAAGAAAAAGTCTAAAAAACCAAGTCATTCCTTACATAAAATGTTTAGGGGAACATCAGCGGAGTTTTGCAGGTGAGTACACGCAGAGGACCAAAAGTAGATGGAACCGCAAGCACAGAACTGTGTTCAGTTGTGGGTGAAAATGAAAGGGAAGACAGGGGAGGGAGATGTTACTGTAGGGGTCTGCTACAGGCCACCTGACCAGCAGAACCAAGC
>JAOXOE010032339.1:0-11107 GCA_028565055.1 Phoeniculus purpureus
CCCAGGGGAGTTGTGGAGTCTCCTTCTCTGGAGATGTTTAAAACCCACCTGGATGTGTTCCTGTGCGACTTGGTCTACATGATCCTGCTGTGGCAGGGGGATTGGACTAGCTGATCTTTTGAGGTCCCTTCCAATCGATAATGATTCTATGATTGTCTATGCTGGGCTAGCCAACTACAGCTGTGCTTTCCAGGACTTGCACCTCCCCTAGCAGAGATCCAAGCCCCATGGGGAAGTTCCAGCTCCACATGTGGTGAGTGTAGAATGGCATGAGAGCACAATTACTTTTCCAGTGGATGCATGCTATTTATAGGTGACCTTGCTCTGTTCTAGGCATGGGTGCCCACCAGGCAGAGGAAAGAGCAAGCTATTCCTCATAGATGGCTCTCTGGTGTGGCCATAGGTTGTTCTTCTGCCTTTCCTTCAGTAAACCCTGCACCTCCATCAGCTCGTCTAGGTCTGTCCAGTGCTGACCCTAGGAGAGCGCTCACCAGATTCATAATGGTGTCACTTTGGGAACTCACTCTCACACGAGTACAAGAGAGACAATTTATTTCAAGTAAGCAAAATCACAGAAGTCATTGCCACTGAGCTTTTTTTCTTTTTAAATCCAGAGCTTTCAGCAGCAGGAATCAATTCGACTGCTCACACTTGGTGGAAGTTAGGAAGCTGGTGTTCTGACATCCCTGCTGGTTGCTGTGGTGTGAAATAACCCTCAAGCAGAGTGTTTCTAATTCCCTTTTTCTTGACAGATGTGATCCAATGCAAATCCACCTGACTCTGTACCTAGAAGCTGGTGGATTCAGAGGATTAAAAAGCAAGTAAATGACAGACCTGGAGAAGAGTACCTGGAATGAGTAAATTGCCAAAGACCATGTGGATGAGATGAGTTCATCTACTTAGATCAGAGCCAGAGGAATGCAGATCCTGCACACATTGGCAACAATGAATTGTGTCGTGATGCTTAATGGGAGCATTCATTAATTACAAGGAGTTTTTAAAACTGTGGAGGTTTGCCCTGGCAACGGCCAAGCTCTATGGGCAGGCCCAACATTCTCTGATGTTCTCCCAGATTGAGAGATAATACCTCTGGCTGCTGTATGCTGGACCAACACCTGGGTGCTCAGTGCTGGTTTTGCTCAGCTCTTCTCAATGCTGGTGGCTTGGTCAGCAGCTGGGTCTCCCATCCTGCCCCTTGCCTAGTCCCACTAGAGGGAAAGCTGTGTGTGTCAGCAGGGGAGCAGAGCAGGAGTGGGAGGCAGAACTCTGGTGTGAGGTAGTTTGTGCCTAATTCATATCCTGATCTGGAGAAGGGACTGGGACCTGGATGGAGCTGTTGCACGAAATTCTCAGACATGTAAGGACACATGTACCTTGTCTAGATCAACAGAGTCCTCGCCATCATCTGCTCAGTGACTGAGAGACACTGCCATCAAATACAGCCAGCAAGAAGGAACCTGCAGGGGGTCTGAGCTGGAGAGAGATGCCAAGGACTCTCCCTACAGCAGGATCAAGCTGCTCTTTCTGTTCGCTCTCTCGTTCCCACAGCTCCAGGTTGGGAACTACCTAGGTGTTGCTCCACATGAAGGAGAGAGGACCTCTACAATCCACCTTTGGTCTCAGCTCCCTGGCGGCAACAGGATCTGGGAAGCTTTGCATCCTGGCTGTGGATGCTGCTTCTGTGGAATGTCTGGAGCACCAGCCCTGCTCTCTCCCTTTTTAGATATGGATTGAGAAGAGATGACCCAACACCCGTGACCCAGTCTCCTGGGAGAAAGTCAGTGAAGTGTGTGGGCCATGTCTGGAAATCCAATGCCCTGGCAGGTGATTCAGTGGCACTCCCTCTGCTCATGCACCAAAGTATCACCTGTCCTGTCCAGACAAGTTGCATCAGCATGAGCAACAACTAAAATCCGGTAATATCCCACGATGACAGTACCTGAGAACCCAATGCTGCCAGGATCCACTGCAGGAAACAGCCCTTTCTCAGCGAATGTGTGGTGGGCACAGTTAATGCATTTGATGTGCACAATGAAACACCATCCCTGGCATGGAGAGGCCAGTGAAGGTGACCATGACAGACCCCAGGTTGACCCTACACCTTCTCCAGCCCCACAACTCCAAAGTCCACAGGGCAAACAGAGCTTTGGTCACACATGCTGTAAGTGAGGTGTGGAAGTCCCTGGTAGTATATGGCCAAGGGAAGGCTAAAATGCCAGGCACATAGAACCTCCATTACTGCAGGTACCATCCAGGTGGCTGAGGGAGGGCTCTCTGCTGTTCCCTGTACTTTTGCTCCACATGACCTCGGACTGTCCACAGTTGCCTCACTGCATATAGACTTCAGTGGCCATTGCTCAGCTCTAACTCTCATGGGTGTTTCTTTTCCAGAAGCATTGGATCTGTGTTTGAGAAGGATGCTGAGCTGTTGGCTTCCCTGGTCTCTGTTCCCTGAGAGGGTAGTGAATGTGCCTGGCACCTCTAATAGCTCTACAGTACAGGACCTTTACCAATCTTTGAGTCTTCTCTGGGGAAGGACTTCTGAGTGACAGCTTGAGACTCTCAAGATGACCTGCCAAGTAAGGCTGTCACGGTTTGATCCTCCATTTGACTCAGCTATGAAAAGACTGACCTCAGCTGCTCTGAAAATTTGCAGTCTATATCTGCTTGAGCTTTGAGATACTTCCAGTGCTCAACACAGGTATGTCAGTGCTACTCTAGGGCAAAGACTCCTCTCAGGTCTGCTTGATGATGCATAGCTTGTGTGTATAGCAATGCATCTGCTTGTGCTGTCTCTCCTGAAGGGCTTAATCTCACAACAAATCAAACTGTAGCTCCACTTCAAGCTTTGGAGAGCAGTGGTCCCAGCCCTGAGGTTTGTGGTTTATCCGTGCCCTGAGATAAGCAAGGAGGAATGCTCAACTTTGAAACAATCAGGATTGTGAGAGAAATAATTGTAAGAGGATAGTGCAGCTGCAGGACTCCCCCATGTGCTAAGAGAAATTGAAGTCCTGCAGCTAGGACAGATCACCCTACTGCCAAGATAACTCAAAGTGATAGGATAAAAAAAACCCCTTCTAGGTCTAATTATGAATCTGGTGGGTCTGAATCAAAGAATCATAGAATCATCAGAGTTGGAAGGGACATCTAGAGAAGAGTCCACAGCCTCTCAGGGCAGCCTGTGCCGGAGCTTTGGGACTTGCACTGGAAAGAAGTTTCTCCTCATTTCTAAATGAAACTTCCTGTGTTCCAGCTTGTGCCCAGTGCTCCTTGTCCTGTCACTGGGCACAACTGGAAACACTCTGGCACCACCCATCCTACAGCCACCCCTCAGGTATTTACAGGCAGGAATCAAGTCTTCTCTCATTGTCCAGGCTAAACTGTCCCAGCTCTCTCAACCTTTCCTCATAAGAGAGATGCTCCACGCCTGTAGTCACCTTCACTGCCTTCTGCTGGACTCTCTCCAGTAGTTCCCTGCCTTTCTTGAACGGGGGAGCCCAGAACTGGGTGCAGCACTCCAGATGTGACCTCATCAGGGCAGAGTAGAAGGGGAGGATGACTTGTCTAGACCCACTGGCCACACACTTCTTAATGCATCCCAAAGTACCATTGGCTTTCTTGGCAACAAGGACACCCTGTGGGCTCACGGCCAGCTCACTGTCCACTAGGACTCCAAGATATTTCTCTTCAGGGCTACACTCCAACAGGTCACCCCGAACCAATATTGATGCCTGGGCTTGTTCCTCCCAACATGCAGGATCCTACATTTGCTCTTGTTGAACCTCCTGAGGTTCACCTTTGCCTAACTCTCCAGTCTGTCCAGGTCACACTGGATGGCAGCAGAGCCCTCAGGTGTGTCAGCCCCTGCTCCCAGCTTTATGTCATCAGCAAAGTTGCTGAGAGGACACTCTGCCCCCTTGTCCAAGTATTGATGAATACATAGGAGAACACCAGATCCAGTACTGACCCCTGAGGAACACCGCTTCTCACTGGTCTCCAGCTCGACCCTGCACCACTGAAAACATCTCTCAGCTCTGTCACACGGCGAGCTCTCGACACACCTTGCTGTCCACTCATCTAGCCCTCACTGCATGATTTTCCTAATGAGGATGTCAAAAGCCTTGCTGAACTCAAGGTAGACAACACGCACTGCTCTCTCCTCATCTACCCAGTCAGGTACAACATCACAATAAGCTACCAATGTGGGGAAGGTTCAAACTGTAGCAGAGAACAGGAGCAGTTAGGACAGCCCAAGGCACCTTTGAAACCTTCCAGTGGCGCTAAGTCTGACCTCAGACACAAAACTTTCCAGACATTCCCTCACATTTGCCAGGTAGAAGAAGGCGTTAAGTAGCCATTAACTATTGTCCGGACATTCAGAAAACTCACGACACTGCCTCGGGCGGCTTGTGCTGTAACCAGTTGCATGGGACAATGAGAAAGGCTAACAGGATACAAATATTGCCTTCCTTTCTCCAAAAAGTTGTGAGTGATATGGTCAGGGAGAAGGTCACATAACCAGTGAACAGCATTACAGAAATAACTAGATATAAAGTGAAGGAAGGGAATGAATTTATCAGAATTGGACTGATTTATCAAGATTTGTCAGGGTCCTGCTCACAACAGCAACAATGATCTACACCATGATTTAGAATGGCCAGGGCTGGAAAGGACCTTAAAGATCATCCAGGTCCAACTCCCCTGCAGAAGCAGGGACATCTTCACTAGATCAGATTACTCAGGGCCCCATCCAATGCCTTCAACACTTCCAGGGATGGGGCAGCTACAACTTTCTTGGGCAACTTGTTCCAGCATCTCAGCACCCTCACAGGAAAGAATTTATTCCTCATGTACAACCTCAGTCTTCCCTCTTCAAGTCCGTTAGCCTTTCCCCTTGTCCTCTTGCTACCATCTGTGTAAAAAGCCCTACCCCAGCTTTCTTGTAGCCTCCTTCAATGATTGGAAAGCTGCTAGAATGTCACCTGGGAGCCTCCTCTTCCCCAGGCTGAACAATCCCAACTTGCTCAGCCTCAGAGGGAAAGTGCTCCAGCCTTCTGATCATTTGAGTTGCTCTCCTCTGGACACCTTCAAGGAGCTCTATATCCTGATGTTGGGGACTCCAGAATTGGACACAGCACTCCAGGTACAACAGTGTTCTGGCTGTTGCTGAAGAGTCCTCACACAGGATCTTCTTCCTACCCTGACCCCCTACCAGGAACAGGCTGGAGCCAAGCAAGAAGCTGGGAGAGAAAACAGCAGGGACAGCTGATCTGAACTGATCCAAAGGATATCCTCTACCACATGACATCATGTTCAGCAATAAAATCTCCAGGAAGAGAAGGAGGAAGGAGGTTTGTGGTTATGGCAGTGTTTTCTCAAGTAACCGTTACATATGATAGAATCTGGCTTTCCTGAAGTGTCTCAGCACTTGCTTGCCGATGAGTAGTAGTGAGTGCTCTCCATGTTTTGCATTGCTTGTGTGCCCAGCTTTGCTTTACCGATTAAACTGTCTTGACCCAGGGGTTTTTTTCACCTTTGCCCTTCCAATTCTCTCTCCCACCCACTGCAGGGACTGAGCAAGTGACTGGGTGGGTTCTGAGCTGCTGGTCTGGAGCAACTCCCATAAGCTGTCATGTAGAGAAGGTCTCTGGAGCAACGCACACTCAGTTCTTCTATCTATCCAGCCACTGTGAGAGTCGTGTTACGCTGTCTTGATTGCCGTTTCTGAGGAGTCCCAGACAACACATGAGAGTCCAGTACAAAGCCACAAAGATGATGAAAGGAGTAGAACACCTCCCTTATGAGGAAAGGCTGTGGGATCTGGGTCTCTTTAGCTTGGAGAAAGGGAGATTGAGGGGTGACCCCACGAATGTTGATCGATATGGAAAGGGTGGGTGTTGGGAGGATGGAGCCAGGCTCTGCTCAGCAGCACCCAATGATAGGACAAGGGGCAGTGGGTGTGCGCTGGAACATAGGAGGTTCCACATCAATATGAGAAGGAACTTCTTCCCAGTGAAGGTCACAGAGCACTGGAAGGGGCTGCCCAGGGGGGTTGTGGAGTCTCCTTCTCTGGAGATGTTTAAAACCCACCTGGATGTATTCCTGTGCAACTTGGTCTAGGGGATCGTGCTCTGGCAGGGGGATTGGACTAGATGATCTTTCACAGTCTCTTCCAATCCCTAATGTTCTGTGATTCTGTGATTCTATGATCTCTTCTGTTTCAGAACAGTAGCAGGTTGACGCTTGAGGAGCCACTTAACAAGTCTGGTCAGCCTTCCTTCTGGAACCACCTTATCAGTATGTTCTTAAGCCCTAGTCCTGGGCTCCCTGCAAAGTGCCAGCCCTGGGCATAGTCAGGGGGACTCTGCTCCCCATCTGCTTAATCAGGCAGCATTTTGTGCTTCTACAGTCTCACAGATGGATGAGAACCAAAGCGTTTGAGCTTCCCACCTATTGTGTTACTGTGTTCCAGCCACGGCTTTATTAGCAAGCACCACTCTGAGCTGTGATTTATCCTTCCTCTTTGAGCTAATCTTACAGTGAAACAAGCCACCTGCCAGAAAGCTCAATAAATAATGTTCCTGTCCACACACAGCCCAGACCCCCGGGCCAGAGGCTGCATTCTGCATCTCTTTGGCGGTAACAGAAATAGTCCCTGGAGAAGGAACTGTGCTGGGTGAGAGACATGGGCAAAGTTTTGGGATCCCAGGGGCTGCCTTCTGGAGACATTTGTTTCCTCTCACAGGAAACTACAATGAGCAAGGAGCAAAAACCAGCACTTGTTGACACTGTCAAAAGGAGAACAGCGTTTTTATCAGAACTGAAAATTGCTGGTGGTTTTCAGCCTTTTTTGGCTGAAAACTGTCTGTGTTCAGACCAAAGACTTTCCAAAATGGAACAATATGGCTGAAAGCTTTTGAAAAACGGTTTTTGGACTTCTGACCTTTTCATGAGGAAATTTCAAAGCCGGCGGCATGAGATCTTAGCCAGCAGAAACTGAGGATCCAACCCAAGGGATCCATCCCAGTTATGTGGACACATGGCAGACAGGATCCTGTTGGTCTTTCCTTCTGTTGATGCAAACCATGTGGGCAGATGCCCCATGTGGTACCAGTGTGGAGCGAGTGATACAATCCGCTAATTTCTGAGCCCTTTCCCAGGGGACCGCTGATGCTGCCAGCATCCTCCCTGTTGTAAACCAGAAAAGCCTGGGTCTCTGTGGCCATCCAAGCCTCTGAAGACAGTGCATGATTTATAGATGAAGAATCTCTGAGAACAGGAGAGCTTGTCTATACTCTTCATAGCAGCTTGGCTTCTTGTCTGAAACTCGCAGCCCAAGGTAAGATGAATACCAGCTGCATTCCTCACCATGCTCCAGACTTCTAAGCCTGCAGGGATTTGGGCTGAGGTCCTCTCCAGACAAGCCTGGCAATGGCCATGCAGGGGGCTGGGAGCTCCTGTGGTGGAACAAGCTGAGTTTCAGAGATGCCAAGAGCTGGCTTGTCTCGGCAGGGGGGGATCTCTGTTGCCCTGTAACTAGAGGGTTTCCATTAACTGCAACAGACTCTATGGTGTCACCAGGAAGCCACAAGACATTAGAGCGTGACAGATCTTGCCTTGTCTCTTTCTCTGGTGGGTGGTCCCTGCGCACCAAGAAAAGCTTTTCTTCTGCTGTCAAGTGGGTTACAAGAGTCTTCCTGTCTCCCGCACACACTGCTGGAGTGCCTGGCTGCACGGTTCACACTGCCGTGGTGGTGACTCGTGAGTCACCATCACTCCCGACTCTGCTGGGGTAAAGCTCCACTTATCAGTGCAGCTGGGAAAGAGCAGAGCAGGGCTGGGGAGCTGAATCCTTTTGCCGAGGAGCCAGACCTCACTTGTGTGAGTTTAGCAACTGCTGTGTATGGACCTGACTCATCGCCCCTGATGTGAGCCAGCCTTTGCTCCGTGCCCTCTGCGGTTCCTGTAGATACCCTGCTCCTGCTCCTGCATGCCTGGTTTCACAAGGCACATGGGGTAAAAACACAGCAGTGATATTTGACCAGAAGAATGCCAAACTTCCCAAGAAGCCAGCACGTGTGGGAAGTCTTGGCCATGGGGCAAACTAACAGAAAGAGGAATGGATGTAAAGGAGCACAACAGCCTACAAGGTGGGGATGCCTTATTCCCAGAGCACAGCATTCATGGAACCTGCTCAGGGGTACAGAAAGGTCCCCAGGGCTCCTCCTGTTTGCCAGACTGGGGCACAGCACTCGCTACACACGTTGGTTTATAACCCTTTCAATATTCTGGCACACATCTTATCAGGGGGAATGTTTTTATATCTGGATATTCAGATGCCTGAGATGATCCTTTGCTCCAGGGACACTTCTGGTAGTTCAGGGATGTTGAAAATCTGCCTGTCTTTACTAGGTGGAGAGTTATGCTTGACATTACTCATCTACATGGCTGTGCAAAGCACCAGTATCAAGGCTCTAGTCTCCAAGCAGCACCTGCTCTGCAAGTGAGCTCTGGTTCATGGTGAATGCAGCAGGAAGCACAAGCTGCTGGACAAGTCTGGAGAAATACTTCTTTTTCCTAAGACTCTCAAGTTGATTCTGGAGTCAAAGCAGTACCAGCTGGCACTCCACAGCTCCTCTGCTCTGCCCAAGACCACCAGGCACAGTTACAACACTAAAGCTTTATCAACACTTCCTGGCAGGGGTTTTGAATTCCCCATTCCTGTACCTGCCATAAACAGCATCAGGTGAGAAGAGGGTCTTTTGCAGAAGTGCTGTAGCTGGTGTCACCTCAGAGGGCTACTAGCATGAAGCTATTTCCAGCACACACACCTCTGGCAGTTATTCCACACCCTTATGGGAAAGGTCTGTCTGGCAGAACCGTCCTGCTGCAGGTTGTGCTGGGCACCAAAGCGCTGCCACAGAGACATCAAGAGAGAGGCTTAAGGAGACTGTGAGAAATCCTGGTGTACGCTAGCCTTGCGGGCAGAATTATTCACCGTCCCTTCTCATAACCGTCGTTGAAATGAAAGCTGTTCCAGGCTGAAGCATGAAGCTGCCTACTGGTTCACACGACACTGCAGGAGAACAGAGGCCTGGATGCTTGAAAGGGTGCATTGGTGCAGCCAGCTCAATTTACTCTATGCCTTGCTCCAGGGATCAGCACCCACACGGTAGGTTTGGTTCCCGCTGGAGCTCATCAGGAGAACCTAGTACCACATCAGATCTAGCTGTGCCAGCCAAACACAACATTGCTTCCTAGGAAAGGAGAAAGCCTCTCTCAGGGAGGTTCTAGTTCCAGCAAAACACTCTTTCTGACTTCTGCCTTCCTCTTGTGTCTCTGGTTCAGCTCTTCAGCAAGACCAGCTGTCTGTGCACCCTCATAGGTGATAGTCCCTGAAGCAGGAGAGCCAAGGCCTTTGCCCAAAGTCTTTGAATTCAGTGGAAAAACTCCAGCTGATTTTGCCTGGGCTTTTGAAGCTGATGGAAATCAGAGCAGATTAAATCCTTCCTCCACCTCTCCAGGAGAGGCAGTGCTCCAGGAGAGAGCTGCACACCAGGGTGAAACCTAATGCTTTGTAGAGCCTGTGATGCAGAAGAAAATCCCCACAGGTGGGGTGTCCCACTCCAGGACCTGGCTTTGCCTAAGTCCCTCCTTGTTAATGAGATGTGATGGTAGGACAGGGCAGGAGAAACACTTGAGGCTGATGGCAAAGGTTGTGCAGAGCCACAGAGCCTACAGAGGATCAAAGCTAATCCTTGTCTTCCTTTGTGCTCTGTCTGCTTTCAGGCCGCTCAGGGAGAGATGTGATTGATGGCTGAAAAGAGGACTATGAGCTCAGGATGTTTGATCTAGCCTAATCTCTGCTGGAAGATCAATGTACATGAGCTCTCTCTGCTGCTCAGTAACAGTGGAAGTTTGCTCCTGTTTCCACCCTAGACACCCTGCTAAGAGTCATCACTTCTGTACTTCTCATACCAGGTGGTCCAAGTGTCAGGGACTTAATTTGTGATGGCTACAGCCTATGTGGCAGCAACGAGTGTATCTCAGAGTCTGATGTAATTTTGTCTGCAAAACCAGCTCTGGAATAGCTCCTCCTCAGAGAAACTGGGATGTGGGAATCCTGCCTACGTACAGGACTTCTTCCACAAAAGCCCATGAGCTGTCAGAGCAGAGGATCTAGCTGGCAATGCTTCTCCCATGTAGACAAAACCTAACTCCAAGCTGAGATTTCCTTAAGACACATCTTGTATTTCAGGATCTTTTGCTGCTACTTTCATCTCCAATCCACATATTGCAGCCCTATAATAATAATAATAGCAATAATAATACCAATAATAATAATACCTTTTGTATGTACATAGCACCTTTCATCCAGGGATCTTAGTCACAATTATAGCCCCACACATTCCTGTATATTACAGCCCTATAATTCTAAGACTGCTCAAGTATCCAGACTTCAAAGGGAGTGTGGATTTCCCCTCCAGCCCAGTCACGGTGCCCAAAATGCTGGAGATGTTTCAAAGGTGTTTCGAAGGTGTTGGCAGTAGCCAGTGATAGTCAAAGGAGCTCTCTGAAGCCTTCGTGGATTCTTTCCTCCCTTCTCCCAGTCACATTCTAGTTTCTCTAGAAAGTCAGCACAACCCTGGCATGAGGATGGTGCTCCCATGAGACCTGTGAGTCTGTACAGTGAGAGGGAGAAAGACAGAAACTGTGTGGAGAGGAAAAACTAGCGATGGCACAAGCTCATCTGAGTGACTTCCCAGGCCAAGCAGAACCCACAGTGTTTCTGTCAAAAGTAAATTCACAGAAAAATTGTGCTCAGCTGAAAAAAGATGCAGGACAGGTGGTGGAACGATCCGTTGTCAGACCTTTTCAAAAAGAGTTTAAAGATTTTCAAGGAACTTTAAAAACGAATACAAGTATTCTTTTTTGGGTCAAAGCAAAATGTTTCAGGGATACCCAGAGCAAGCACCTTTTGGTTTGGTTTAGCTTTAATTGCATGGGAATCCTGAAAAAAACCCCAATGCAGAGGGCCAACAGCATCCTGGGGTGGATCAGAAGGGGGGTGGTTAGCAGATCGAGAGAGGTTCTTCTCCCCCTCTAC
>JAOXOE010032340.1:0-11107 GCA_028565055.1 Phoeniculus purpureus
CCCCCAGAAAAGAAACGTTTATTGAGATTCTTTTTATTTCCCTTTGATTTGCTTAAACTTCATTTGTTTCATGTTTAAAGCTTTCCCCAGTGGCTGCTGCTTCAGCAACTTAAGAAACCAAACTGAAGGGGCATTAGGGGAATCGGAGTGCCTCTGTTTCAAAGAGAATGAGTTAGCAAGGAACAGATGAAGCTCTTTGTAGGGCAAACTGAAAGAAATACTAAAGGGAGAAACGTTCACCAGGCGTGTTAGCATGCGCTAACTTCCAGAGGTGCAAATCTCCGCACAAAGTGGAAGCCACAAACAGTGTTTTCACTCTTCTGTTTTTTTTCCCTCCCCAGAACCATTCAGAAAGTGGTGCTGTGGGGGGTGGGGGGGTGGTGGTTCACAATGCAATGTCAGGAAGTTTTCATCTAAAATCATCTGGCCGAAAACTGACATTTTTGAAAGCAGCTGCAGAGACAATTTCTTGCCAGTGGCTTGTGTCTCATTCCTCCTCTGGGTTGTCCGAGGTTGGACTGCAGGGAGTCCTTGCAGTGGTTGGTAGCATGGGTCTTGCAGTGATGATCCTCAGTAAGATGTGGAAGCCAGGAGTATCACTTTGGTCTGTATTTCCACATTGTATGATGAGTTTTAATGTGTAGTGTGTGAACTCATAAGTACTTACAGGGCACATGTAGCTCTGCTTGCGACGATGGAATATATTAATGTAGTTAAGGCATGCTTGCAGATAGAAGTAAGAACTCAGTTCACAGAACCACAGAATATTAGGGATTGGAAGGGACCTTGAAAGATCATCCAGTCCAATCCCCCTGCCACAGCAGGATCACCTAGACCAAATCACACAGGAACACATCATTTACTTTCACATGGGGTATCTGTACCTGGTGTTGGTTCAAATGGATTCGATATCCGGGTGTAGTTTTACAGATGCTTCTCTTTCCATTACTCAGCTGTTAACAGCGCTTTAACACACGCCGGTGGATTTGGGTTATCTCTGGGTATGGAAGCCAGGAGCAGTACGAGGGCAGTATTAATACGATACTTGTGCTTTCACTCTGCACTAAGGAACATAATGCCTCCTTGTGCACACAACCCTTGAAAAATACATGCAGGAGTCATCGAAAGGGGTTTTTCATGCTCCTAGGAGACAACAGAAGCTTTTTGGTGCGAGAGCATTGGGCCGCTTCTGATGAAGCTTATTGCTGATCGAGGTACAAAGCTGCTTTGTATTAATGAAGTGTGTCATGATACAACATGATGATCTTAATTTATCTCAATAAGAATGCAAATTATTGCGACAGAGGAATGGTACTGAAAACCAACTGAGACCAAGCAATGACAAGCAATTCCCATATGTCACCACTCTCGTGTCTAATTGTGGCTTGTAGCTGCCACATCTCATGCTTGATTTCTACAAGATCTATAGATAGATAGAAGCAGAAAGACAGTGAGAACCTGAGATAAAAAGCTGTTCAGAGTGCAGTCAAGTGTTTTGAAGTCATCCTTGATGACTGTCTCACTGATCTCATCCTTAGCCAATTCTTGATTTCTTTTTATTATGTTTCTTAGATGCATAGGATCATCATGGCTGGAGGGGACCTCCAGGATCATCAGGTGCAACCCTCATCCCAACAGCTCCCTAACCCCTACACCATGACCTCAAGTGCTCTAGCTACTTGGTTTTTAAACACTTCCAGGGATGGGGAGTCCACCACCTCCCTGGGCGGCATATTCCAGTGCCCAGCCAATCTCTCAGGAAAGAACTTCTTCGTAAGACCTCCCCTGATGCAACTTGGGGTCATCTTCCTTCATCCTATCATTAGTCATTTGGGAGAAGAGACCAGCACCAGCCTTGCTACAATCCTTGTAGGTAGTCATAGAGAGCAAGAAGGTCTCCTCTCAGCTTCCTCTTCTCCAGACTAAATAACCTCAGTTCCCTCAGCCACTCTTCACAGAGCCTGTTTGCCAGCCCTCTCCCTTGTCTGGAGATGTTTAAAACCTGCCTGGAGGTGTTCCTGTGTGACTTGGTCTAGGTGGTCCTGCTCTGGCAGAGGGATTGGACTAGATGATCTTTCTAGATCCCTTCCAATCGCTAATGTTCTGTTCTGTGACTTGGTCTAGGTGATCCTGCTGTGGCAGGGGAACTGGACTACATGATCTTCTGAGGTCCCTTCCAATCCCTAATGTTCAGTGGCTCCGTGAAAAATAGGGAAGTCATAATTGTGCTTCTCATTTGCCACAGTCTCGAAAGTTTGCTTAAAATTCAAGAAGCCTTTTGAGAAATCCTCCTGCACCATTTGCTGGACTCGCAGAGCATTAACATGACAACACACAACCACACAGCGGTGAGGTTCAAGGTCAAAAGCAGCTTCTGCTCTCTTACAATGTGCTTTCGTATGTGTCCCATATGATTCCAATTTTCTTAGAGATCTGTTATGGGTTGTGGTTGAGCCCCCCAATGCTGTTGAAGATGGTCATCCTTTGTTTTCCAGATGTGTGTACCCCATGTGTTTATGAGGCCAGTAGGGTCTGAGCTCTTTCTCCTGAGTGCAGCCAGGAAACTGCTTTTGGGTCCCTTTCAGTTGTGCAAACACAGCTGGGCTGGAGATGGAAGTGAAATATTTCCCTTCTGCAATTTGGTTTCCCAGAGAAATCAAAGCTAATGATAGAGGAATGCTGTCCTAATTTAGGTTTTATTGGAGCAAATCTCTGGCTTCCTAACTGCTGCAAGAGGAGCTGTCCAGGTTTTTACAGCTGGCATTAAGCTGGGTGATTTATCCAGACAAGCAGTGGGTGTCCACAGAATCACAGGACATTGGCTCTTCGCAATATCATCTAGTGATAAGACAAGGGGCAATGGGTGTGAGCTGGAACAGAGGAGGTTCCATGAACGTCTTCCCACTGAGGGTGACAGAGCACTGGAAGGGGCTGTCCAGGGGGGTTGTGGAGTCTCCTTCACTGGAGATGTTTAAAACCCACCTGGACATGTTCCTGTGTGACTTGGTCTAGGTGATCCTGCTGTGTTGGGGGGATTTGACTGGATGATCTTTCAAGGTCCCTTCCAATCCCTAAAGTTCTGTGATTCCATGTGAGTCTGTGAAGTATCTTAGCTTGAAATAACTCTAATCAAGCATTAGTTTTATGTCCTCGAAGAAAAGGACCTGTAAGCACAAAAGCACCTATGCCTAGCAGGACAACAGAGAGGATGGGCTGCAAGAGCACCTACTGCGCAGTCGAACACAAAGTGTCTCTGAATATACTCTGGGCGGATACACAGCCCAGTGTCCATGCCCTGAGGTGTGTAGATGCCCTCATAGAGGCCAGAGTTCTAGCAGCTTTCTCAAGCTTTTTCCTGAGGCATGACACCACACAAACCCCGCAGGGCTGCTGGCAGTGTGATGCCAGCTGGGATCTGCCTGCAGAACCGCTCACTGAAATACCTCAGTAGTGACCAGACTACGAGTTCTACATCAGAGAGAAGACAAGATAGCAAAACCAGCCCTGAAAGATGCACTTAGAGGCAACCAAGAGGAGTATAAAATGTTGACACTGATTTCACTGTGGCGTGTGGACTTTGGGCCACTGTAAAGAACTATCTTACAATGCAAATATCAGAACCGACTTTTTAGAAGAGACTTTTAAATATAACATTTTTAAATTTGAATTTAAATATAACATTTTTAAACATAACATTTGAATTTTATAACATTGATGTACGAAATTTTTCTCACAATAATCACTGACAAATCCAAACATCAAAAGTCAGGAGCTGGGATCCTGACATGGACTTCTTAGTCCAATCCAGGACAACAAAGGGGATAAGGAAGAATGTCCTCCAGTAAATTCACACACTCTGTGGAGAAGGGATGTTCCCTTGAAAGACATGGGAGGGGGTGTTTGTTTCCCAAAAAGGCTAACACTTCCTTGAAGGGTAAAATACAGGTTTATAAGTTAGGGTAGAGCATACAGGGCTTTAGTCTAAGACCATTATCTTTTGAATGATACTATAAACCTTCTGCCAGGCCTGAACAGAGAAAGATGGTTTGTTCAAAGGTGAGGGCACACTTGTGATTAAAGCTACCTGTGAAGCAAGAGAAATATTTCTGCATAGAATGGAGATTTTGACCAAGACTTCAACATCTTCTGGTTATACTGCTGAGAAATAATGAATTTTAGAAATTGTACTTCTCGTAGTCATTATAACTTGAAATATGGCATAGATAATGAATAGCCATTATAAGAATTCACCATTGATTCTGTATTTGAGCAAGACAAGTGACAAATTGGATGAGACTTACGGTCTAGATGATGAATTAATATTATTTTAATTCCCATTCGGTTCAGTCCCTGACCGCAGACTACAAGCCAGACCCTATCACAACACAGAACTAAGTGTTGTTCCAAAACATTTACAACTTAAACACAAAATAAATCATCACAGACCATTGCTGACAATGATTTGGAAGGGTCAAAAAGCCCCACAGATGATAAACAAGAAGTAATTTGATCCCTCTGCAATAGCCACACAATCCTTGCTCTGTTAAGTATAACAAATGAAACCTATGGTCTATATCTATTTGGGAGCTATTTTGAACAGCACTTATAGTGTTGGGTATATTTTGTCCAATTTGTGTTTCGAACACATCATATTCTGTAGCTTAGGACATTTCAAAATCAATGCTTTCCTTAAAGAAAAAGCATTGAGACGCACAAACACACACATACACTCCATATTTGGACTAGGAGCATGCTCTGAAAAGGGTAGTATAATCAAGAGATACCTTTTCCTCCTGGAACTAGCACGTACAGTAAAGCTTCCAAAAATTACCTCTCAATTAAGGCTGGGAAAGGGAAAAGGTGTTAAAAATTAACTGGATGAGACCTAAGCTCTGACCAAGAGTCAGTCTGGTGAGATAGCTGCCACTTGTCATTATACTTACTTGTAACATCAGAAAGCACGTGAGCTCTAATTAGGATCTTGTTTCAATAAGCCAATTCATTTTCATGTATAAATGTAATATATTGGTATACTCTTTGCACTATTTCACTGCTCTGTTATGAGATTAAAGGAGCTTCCAGAATCATCTTGATTTAGGCTACCCGCAGCTGTGCTTCGGCAACTTTTCTTCAAGACCACAAGACATTATCCAGATGTCTGTAGATAGTTTTTACTTAATTGTCATGTGCATGGCCTTGGAAGCATATCGACAGGAACAGCCAACATTTTTTCAAAGCATCACGTGAGAATTTAAGCTACATGTTAATCAAATAAACAGGAGAATCTGGATCTTTTCTGAGCCCCTGAAGCAAACTCCAAACAAATAAAATAGTCCAGGGCTCATTTCCTGGCCCTTAGGCAAAAGGCACGGCAAGGCTTGAGCTCCTTTCTCACTTGACCCACAGAGAGCGTGACCCTTCCTGCTCCAAACTGTGTCAACAGCACTCTAATAGATAAACCAAATGGAAAATCATGTGCCAGTTCTCAAATCTGTGCTCTGGCCTTATTTACTTTTCTAGTCTAAATAGAGGTTATATCTAGACCAAATACAGGTTATACCTTTATCACTGGAGGAAAAAGAGTCAACAGATCGTAGACAGTTTTAACCTTGAGAGAGATTTCTTTAGCCAAACATTCTGTGGCCAGTCATCCTACAGGCTTATGCTTACCTCAACCATCACAACCTAGTCCTTTCAAAACTAAACAAAACATTAGATGTCTGTCTCTATGATACCTCATTTTGAGTAGCATATTTCTACTGTAACAGCATTTCACTAGACCTCAGACTTAACAAGAAGTGCACATCAGCAGGGAGAGAAAAGATCTATGAAGTGGTAATGAAAACAATACAGCTGGTTCCTGGCATGATCATGTCTCTTCTACATCACAGTCAACTGGAATTTCACCAGAGCTCCACTTCGAACTCGCCAGCTGTCACTGGAAGCTTCCAGGAATCAGAAGGTTGGCAAAATACTGCATCATCTCCCACTTGTGTCTCCACATCATTCGAGACTGGTATTAAATCCACTATCACTTTATGTTTTCTAAATGCTTTCATCTTTAAGAAACACACACATAAATAAATAAATAGATAGATAAACAGATAAAGAGATAGATTGATAAAGAAATAATTAAGCAAAACACTTAATAAATAAATACATTTATGAATTAATAGATAAATTAATAGATGAGTAAATAAGTAGATAGATTGATAGATAGATTAGATGATAGATGGATAGACGGATAGTTAGATAGATAGTAAGTTAATGGAACTTAAAACCAGAAAGAACACGTGAATAATTGTAGCTGTTTCCCTATCTTACTCATCTTCTTGCTACTCTTGTATAACCTGGATGTTAAAATACCTTAATAAATGGTAGCCTGGCACAAATTGCTACCCACGGGGCCATCAGTCATGTTAGTTCACATGAAAAGGTGAACAGCATGGGGCCAAATTAAGTGTGGAGTTTCACACACCAACAGCACATGTCTAATGTCACCACTGACTTGCTTATACGCGCTATCAATCTACACTGGCAATATATGACAAGTAGGAGAACTTTTGGAAGCAGCTTAATTTGCAGGTGTGGCGATACTCTCATTTACCGAGGCACAAATAAACAGTGATAGGATAATCACGTGCATATTTCCCGTGCTGACTTACTTCCCATGGGCTTGATCCAATTTCAACTCGAGTCAGTGGGAATCTTTACACTTTCTCTGAGCAGCAGTTGTTTCCCATTAAAAAAAATTAACTAGACTCCACACAGGAAAAAACCAGGCACAACGTGTTCTGCATGAAGGCTGACAAGAAAATCCCAGTGAGAAATGAGCAGTTTCATAAACTGAAAACCACATTTGGTAATTTGGAAACACAGGGATTCAAACCTACCAAGTAAAACACGTCACTAGTTGCACTGAAAAATTAATTGCTCTGTTGGCAGATAAAATCTTTCAGGTCACGTGAAACTGGCTTCTTCCAGTTTAGTAGCATCTTCACCTTATTGATCAGGTGGTTTCACTGGAGAGTTTATTCACATAGCAATTTTAATAGGGAAATGAAGCTTATTCGGCTAGAAGGACGTGGGGCACACCTTGGATTGAGCTGAATGGGAACAACAGGGCTTTTTTGTCACTGAAACAGTGCACATGAACAACATTTGTGACTGGAAGTGGAAGAAAGATTTTCATGTGCTTTGGTTCCCAAATGTTATGCTGTCAAGAAATAATTTGTGCTCAGGAAAATGCTGACAAAGTCTCTATTTGTTGATGGTTTTGGTCAATATGATTCACAGATTAATTACTGATATTTGTTCTCTTGCACTTTCCTAAGATTGAAAGAAAAACCCTGCCATCTACACCTATAAATTACTATGGCAGAAGACAACCAAAACAGTGATGCGGAGTGACTCTATGGTATCGTGAAAACTAGTTTAGGAGAGCTACGTACCCGAGGATAGCTAGGAAGGAGCAGAACGCGGGTCATCGGGTTCTGCTGCTTATGTATGACATACTGCTCCACAGACTGTGGTTGAGAAACGTAGAACAGCAGCAAAAAGACTATTTGGACGGCCATCTAGTGTCTTTCCCCTGAAATGCAAGACATGCAACTGCTCCAAAGCCACCGGCCTCTTTCGTAGAACAACGCAAAAGTGCAGAAGCACTCACTTGTGTATCAAAACAAAATGATCATCACCACCTCCAGAACACCACTGACATTTTTCAGGGAAATTGTGTTCAATTTAGCTGTCACAGATACGTGAGACTTTATATCAGAAAATGATGGAAGACATTATAGCTAAAAGGAAAATACACACAGAAAGCAAAACAAGGGAAATCGCTGTCATCATGAGGTGTTGACAATTAACATTTCAAGTGTCGAGATGTAATGAAATATAACGTTGCAAAACAGGAAATCAGGACGATGGTGTGATACCAAAACTGATTGAGGTAAAACAAATTCATCCAGTCACATCGCTGTGTAGCAACACAGCACTGGAAATGTGTCAGCTGTAAATGTGTTCTGAGGCTGAAAGGATGCTCATTTTGTAGCTACTGCAAACATGAGGGAATGGAGAGGTAGACAAATGTTATCTGTTGCAACCATCTTAATTTCTTTCCACTAAACACACGTGCAGAAGTGCTCTTACTCACCGTAAGAACCGAAGGAACAGCTCTCATTACCTGCCCTTACTTTGTAAAATAACACAGGCTGCAGAACCTCGGTCTACTTACCATACACACAGCGTGTGTATGAAAATAAAGACTTCCACGCATATCTTCATTGTTGTTTTACCTGCACAAAGACGTGATAATTCAACTCTCTGCTTTTCCAGTAAATTGCTTTACCCTAGTAAGAAAATGAACTGCAAGAAAAAGCAGTAATAACTGTGCTTCCTCTTCAGCACCCTGCTCACTTTTGCTGCAATACTATACAACTCTTTACTTCGACTATGCTGGGAGGCAAACAAATTACTTTAGTATTTATCTGAGATTATACACCAGACTAATGGCTGTGGCAGCCCTGTATTTAAATTAAGGACTTCAAGTTTACAGCTCCAGGCCTATGATGGTATATAAAAATCCCTATTAAAAAGCACAACTGCTTTCAATTTGACTAATGAACTCACAGTGGGATTTACAGTGTTTGTAAAACTACCTTCTTGTACACTTCATCGTAAGATACAGCAAGAAGGAAACAAATACAGCTTCATTAGTCAGTGTCAGAATTTACTGGTTAATTCCATCCAACTTATTTTGCTAAAAAGGAACAGATTCCCACTGTTTTATCACTGGCATTTTTCAAGTATGGCATCTGAAATGTGAAGAAGAGTTCTGTGATGCTCATGGCATGGTAATGAGGTTTTCCATTAGACTGTGTCTGGAGACACTGTGTCTTTCAGCCCTACCTTTGTTACGGGACAGGCTCGGGTCAAAACAAGGAATCCCATCTGAAACCACACAAGTTCCCTATCAGATTTAAAACTAATTAAGCCGCTATTTTCTGGTTCCAGTCAGACAAGATGAAAACGACATCACAGAAATTTTACCATTAAGATTCCAAAATCTCACAGGAGTATGTAACAAATTTTCCATTAAATGTGAATTTTAGACCTGTTTTCACATTGAATTCAATCCCCCATTTCATGTTTAGATCCACTACTGAACTCCTAAATTTTTACATTGTTTTTTAATGAAACTGCACACAAAGCATCAAAAAAGCATGAGGTCCTCCTTCTGAAGCAGCCATGGTAATAACATAAGTCCTCACTCCTTAAACTTTCACACCACCATGCCACAGAGAAATCCTCAGTGTGACTTCTCCTTGGGCTGTCACTGACAAGTGATGATGGACTGCCATGCTTGTGCAATGGTCACACAGACTGGTTGTGGAGTCTCCTTCCTTGGAGACATTTAAAACCCGCCTGGATGTGTTCCTGTGCCACTTGGTCTAGGTGATCCTGCTGTGGCAGGGAGATTGGACTAGATGATCTTTCAAGGTCTCTTCCCATCCCTAATGATTCTACCAACAGACACAGCATCCACTTCCCACCCACCACTTGGCTTAGAGTGACAGCTTGCAGTTTGAGGAAGGGTCCCCACTGCCATTGCTGGCAGCAAGGCAAAACGAGGGTGCAGCAATCAATTCTGCATGTAAAGTTGGAGTCCAGATGCTCTGCCACATGAGACCACCCTATATTCCCATCACCCTGGCTGTAACCCGCTTCCACACACCAATGTGCCCTTTGCCTACTGAGTCCTCTTTGCCCTCTCTCACCAGCTGAAAAGATGACATCCGTCAGCATCATAACTCTTTTCTGCTACGTAGGATAGTCACTTACTTTTAGAGACTGAAGACTAACAGGAACAATTCTACCCAAGCACAAAATTGTGTCTCCACATCCATTTTCTCATCTTTCTCCCCACTTTCATCTACATAATTCTCAGCATTACTCTTCATGCTCACCCAGTGCCTGTCACCTTGAGAGGGCTTTGGCTGTTTGCCACAATCAGTAAAAGTCCATTCCTAATCATCAGTGAGGTAGAGATATAAAAATCTTAGGGGTGTAGGACAGATAATTCTCCAGGAGACTTGGCAAAAGCAGTCAGAGTACAGGCTTAGGGCTGGTCTCACATGAGGATATGTTATATAAGCAATGCTACATGCCGAGGGACCGGTGTACACCAAAGCACCCTTTTCATCAGCTTCCTTAGTGCTCCTGAGCAGCAGGAGTTAGGCTGAGGCTAGCTAGGCTGGGTCTCAGATGAGGCACCCTGCAAATTACCAGACTTCAGACTGCCTCCCCAGAAGACAATGTTACAGAAAAAGGGGTTCATGAACCACTAATCTCTTTCATTTAGGATATCTCAGTCCTGCCTTTCCTTCACCTGAATCTTACACACTAGCCTTTCCCACTTCGTCTGCCCACAGAGGCAGCCATATAGCCTGTGGGACTAATGTTCCTGATTTTCATTCCAGTATCCCTTATCCTCTATGATCCTAACACAGTGTGGTTGATAAAGTCTGGAAGCAGTGCTTTATCTGACAGAAAAATACAAGACAGATAGCCTTCTCCTGAAACACAGGAGCTTAGCAATCACAACAATGATTGACATGTGTCTGTCTTGTCTCCAGCACAGCCAGCTCCACTTAGGCTTTTCTCCAATTCCATCTCCAGAAGCCATGAGGCCACAGAGATAATTTCAGTAGTGGAAATACCTGCTATTTAAAGCAGTAAGCAGGGATTCAAGGAGTAAGCTCAGCAAGGCTGTGTTTTGGACATGAACTTTCCAGGCTGTTTTTATAGAGCAAACAAAGGTGGTTCAGTCAAGTAAGTGTTGGGTACTGACCAAATCTGAGCTATCATGAAGGACAGAACAGGTAACAACTTCTGTCGTGCTTTTTTATCAAAAATATGGCTCTAAAAATGTATTTAAAACCTGGCCTTATTTAGAAATGTATTAGCAGAGTAATTACAAAAGAATACTGTCTTTCCCAAAAAAGTCTGGCATTGGACTAGCTATGCTGGGCTCTTCTCAATGTCATCTGGTGATAGGACAAGGGGCAATGGGTGCAAGCTGGAACATAGGAGGTTCCATATAAAT
>JAOXOE010032341.1:0-11105 GCA_028565055.1 Phoeniculus purpureus
CCTGCCCTCTCATCCTGGTGCTGGTTGCCTGGGAGAAGAGCCTGACCCCCATCTGACTACAACCTCCCTTCAGGGAGCTGGAGAGAGGCAGAAGGTCCTCCCTGAGTCTCCTCTTCTCCAGGCTAAACACCCCCAGCTCCTTCAGCCTCTCCTCAGACTTCCCTCCAGTCCCTTCCCCAGCTCCTCTTGACTCACTCCAAGGGTCCCTGCCTCTTCAAAGGGGTTGGAACTAGATTACCTTTGAGGACTCTTCCAACCCTGGCCATTCTATGATTCTATGACTAGCATCCTTTTTCCGCTTCCACATTCCAAAGTGGTATCGACAGAAATATTCAACCCTACCTGGACATGTTCCTGTCTGATCTAATCTAAGAGAACATGCTCTGGCAGAGGGACTGGACTAGATGACCTCCACAGGTCTCTTTCCACCCCAACCATTTTGTGGTTCTGTGATTTCCAGAGTCAATCAAAAATTACTCAAATTGCATAGAAGAGAAAGCGACTTTTGTTAGACACACTGGCAATCATCTGTTCAAGCCTATACTGACGGAAGGTGCTTCTAGCACTTCAGCCTCAACACAGAACTATTGAGACATCATCTGGACGACAAATAGCTTGACAAGAAACTTTACTGACCTGAGTGCCCCAAGCAACTAGCGTCACATCACTGCCTGTCTGTAGTACCTCAGCTTGAGACAGTGGAATGTTGTAGGGCTCCACAGGAACTTGTTCCACTGAATGAATAAAAACAAAGAGCAAAAGAAATGTTAGATTCCTTTAATATTCAATATAACCATATATAAAAATATACTCCCATTATTATGGTTAATAGCATCTAAAGCAATACACCAAGATCACACTAAATATAAACCTTCAGCTGTAATTAACAATATTTTTTGTTATGCTGTTAAGAACCAGTCAGTGCGGTGTTTATGTTCTATACCACAGCTGTGAGATACACACACACACAGAGCAATGAGCATAACGGGCTGCCCAGGGGGGTTGTGGAGTCTCCTTCTTTAGACATGTTTCAAACCCACCTGGCCATGTTCCTGTGTGACTGGATCTAGGGGATCCTGCTGTGGCAGGAGGATTGGACTGGATGATCGTTCGCGGTCCCTTCCAATCCCTACTGTTCTGTGACTCTGTGACCAGAACTTTGCTCACTAAATAGTTTTAACCATAACAAGTTCAGCAAACTTCCAGCTCCTTTCCTTGAAAACAATTCCAGGGGAGGCTAAGATCCTGATGACTTCATGGGTCTTTTTATAAAGCAACATAATGATGGGAGATGGACACGGGCAGCTGCAGAACTGCCCTGGTGACGGCAGAGATGCCCTGAACACTGTGGCCTTCAGCAACTCAACCATCCCTGGGGCTGCTGGGTTGCTGCAACCCATGGTGACAAGAGAAGAGCACATGAGCTCTGGAGCTGCGTGGGTCAAGGAAAGAAAACTTACCCTGGATTTGGGAATGTCATACAATAGATCTTGCTGTCCTTGAGCACGTTCTCAGAGGCTGTTCTTTGGGGTTATTGATGGGGGAGGGGGAAGGTGATGCAGTTATTCACTTCTTGGTCTGAAAAAAAAAAATCACAGAACCACAGAATTGTTGAGGTTGGAAAAGACCTTTGAGGTCATTGAGGCCAACTGTTCCCCCAGCATTGCCTGCTCCTCACTAACCTCTGTCCGTCACCCCACTTCTCCAGACACAAGGACTACCCTCCCTGCCCTGGGCAGCCTGGGACAGGCCTGGGAAACCCTTGATGGCCAGAAATTGTTCCTCAGGGCCAACCTCAACCTCCCCTGGGGCAACTTGAGGCCACTTCCTCTTGTCCTCACTTATTCCTTGGGAGAAGAGACCCTTCCAACCCAACACATTCTGTGATTCTATGATCTCCTGTGAGCTGGCCCTATTTCCTCCCACTTTATTCTGAGTAAGATGGGATCTGACAGGCTTCTGGAATTGTGCCTGTGCACCTGAAGAGGACTCACTTGAAGCAGATGCAGATACTTCACTGGGCAAAAGCTACCTCAGCATTTTAGATTTAACACCAGGGTTGTGAGATCTCACATCCACGGGAGAATTCCTTTCCTCCCATGCTGTCCTGCAGCACCACGCTCAGGGTTCCTTGCCATGACAGGGGAATTAGTACAAGAATCCAGATCTTGTTCCTCTTGAAGCCTGTGATGATTGGTATCAGCTGGTGATTTCCACCCACAGCCCTGATCCAGTAACCTCCTTACCCCAGTGAGAGCCTTTGCTGGACCCCCAGTTTGCCCCTGCTGGTTTCAGCTGTTCCTGTTACCTGTTGTAGGGTGATAAATGGGTTGTTGCCATCAAAAAGTTCCTCGATTTTCTATCCACCACATGGCAGCGGGTCTGGGTCACGGGGCTGGGCTGGTCTCACCGCTGTGACTGCTCTAACAACAGCAACATGGTGATCAGACATTAAAACACTGGGCTTTTAGCAGCACGACCCACTCTCTGCAACACCCCACACAAGCTTCTGCAGTGCTGCAAGGGGAAAGGGCACTCCTTTTTGGTGGCAGCTTTAAAGTGTCTAATCACCTCAGATGGAGCAAAAAGGACGATCCTGCCCCCATCTGGTCTGCCTGGAAGGGAGCAGCTCCAAGTAGAGTTGGAGCACAAAATCCTTTGAAAGGAGAGTGCTGGGTGGGATGGGAACACTGGACCCTGAGCCTAAAACAGGAACTCATTCAGGTTTGGGATGGAGGTTTGACTAGCAGAGATAACTATAATCTTTGTGGAGCAGCTCCAGTCACACTGTGGTTTGTTTGCAGGGTGCAGATGGGTCCAACAACACCACACAACAGAAAAATATAGGACTCACCATCTGCTGTCAGTATAGGAAGGGAACCATGGTCCTCTCCATCAGTCTGTGCCCAGCACCACAAAGCAGGAGGACAACAGCTTCGTTCCCTTTAGTATCCACCACATCACATCTCTGTATCACCCCATCGAGCAGATTATTTGGTCTGTCCTCAAGGGTTGTGGGGAGAAACCTGTGGGTCAAGACGCAGAGAGACGTGAGATAGAGTTTAATTTTAAATCTTCAATTATCTGAAGTCCAGATATCCTCCAAAAGCCTTCTGCTCCCTGTCAGAATAGGATGGTCCCTCCTCACCTCAGCCCAGGGTTTCCTGACTTACCAGTACCCGCATGTTTTTGTAGGATTCTCCTGAAAAGCAGCCGGAAAGGTTTGGATGGTGGGAGAACTGTTGCATCTGAGTTCAGGCTGCTCTTGCCCATGGGATAGGGAAGAGGGGCTTGTTCCTTCTTCGCTTCAGAGCTAGAATAACTGATCTTGCACAGGATCCACTTCACCTCCTGCACCAGTAAGGTCTGGTTCACATTTCTTCACACCCAGCTCCAGAGATGATCATAGGTGTCTGGAAGAAGCTATATGGATAGCTGGAAAAGAGAGTCTTGGTGGTCTTACCAACTCACACCGTGCAGCAGGCAAATGGTTTCCAACAAGAACCCTCATCCAGTGCAGGAGGAAGATGCTTCAGCATGTGAAAGAGGCTTCTCTGGGGCCACCTGCACACTGCTGGTTGCTCCAGACCCTTCTCCAGCTTCACTGGAGCCTCTCAGTGTCCTTCTTGTCATGTAGGACATTGCTCCAGCCTATCGAGATCTCTCTGTGGAGCCTCCTAACCCTCCAGCAGACCAATACTTCCAACCCAACTAGATGCCAACTGGGGGTGCACTGGATCCCCTCACCCACATCACTGATAAAGAGAATAGGCCCCACTGCTGTAGACAACTCAGCATTTTCCAAAAACTGTTTCACAAAAGCACAAGAAAGCCTGCAGGATCACAGTAAGGGGTGACTCACTGAATGTGGACAACCTCATGTGGAGCAACCACAACACTCCCAAGATCAGGATCTCCTGGCTGAAAGACCACCACTGCACCAGGACGAGACTACAAGTGCACCCGAGGGCTTAAAATCAACACTCAGCCCCCGGATCATCTTCATGATCTACTCTGGACTCTGTCCCTCTTACGGTGGGGACTCCAGAACTGGATGCAGCACTTCCAGGTAGGGTCTCACAGGGGTAGAGGGGGAGAAGAACCTCTCTTAGTCTGCTGGCCACACTCACAGAATCACAAAAATCCAGGCCAGACAGGAACTAACATCACCACAGTGGTCAGACCAGGACGCTAGGGGCCACAGCCAGGCTGGCCTTAAACACCTCCAAGGATGGGGACTCCAGTCCAGGCTCTGATCACCCTTTCCATCAGGAAGGGCTTCCTAACATCCAACCAAACCCTCCCCTCGCAGCTTCAGGCCCTGCCCTCTCGTCCTGGTGCTGGTTGCCTGGGAGAAGAGGCTGACCCCCATTTGACTCCCTTCAGGGAGCTGGAGAGAGGGAGAAGGACCCCCTGAGTCTCCTCCAGGCTAAACAGCCCGGATCCCTCAGCCTCTCCTCATCAGCCTTTCCCTCCAGTCCCTTTCCCAGCCTCACTGCCACCACTAGATGAACAGAATAAAGACTGTCTTGCTTACTCTGAAAATATCCTGGGGAGGCTAAAAAGAAGACGTTAGGTGGCCGGCTTCATACAAAGAGGTTTATTAGTTGGTTTACACAGCTCTATACGCATCCATTAGTTCATATTTCCAAGCCATACATACAGGAAGTAACGAGGTGGCTGGTAGGATTCGACAGTACGAGGACCTCAGAACCAAAGTCGTCACCAGTACCAGCGCTTCTACTCCATCTTTATTATTTTATGTACAAAAAAAATATCCAGATGATTTTCACTGGTGCTGTTCCACGATCGGCATCTCCTTGTGTGAGACCCCCAAGAATTTACTTACAGATCTCTATGTACACAGATATACTCAGAGAAATAAAAACCCAACCCACAAATCCTTATGGATGGCTGAAGGGCTTTTGCAGATGGAACAAAACTTCCTCAGAATCAGGAGACAACAAGTGCAATGGAATCAACATTTTCATTGTAAGAATTACCTCTGAAGATTCTGTTGTGCAATTTCACGTCTAATTCAATCCCGTATCAAAGAGCCACATTAAACCAACGCAGATGGAGTAATGGATGAGTGATGACACAACCTGGAATTGAAAGGACCCCAAAAGGTAACACACTGTGTTCCAAGAAGAAAACAGGTCAGCACAGCAGCCTTTACCTTCTGTACAGAGAAAAGCTAACGGGGTTTTGGTGGTTTTAAAAAGTCATTGACCTGTTTCCCCCACCAGCCAAGGCTCGTTTCAGCAGCTCCACACAGGCTACTCCGTTCTGTGGGGTGCAGAAGTAGAATGGTTGGAGTTCAGCAGTGGCAAACGTTAAGGTCATTGTTTTGTGCGCAGTTAAAAAAACAACAAGAAAAGGTTTTTAATGCTAAAATTGTATTGGGAGGAAAACAAATCCAACCAAAACCTCTGGAAGTATTTGGCGGGGTTTTCAGGACGCAGGTGGTGAATGACAGAGGTGGGACAGCACCAAGGGGCTGCAGGGCAGGCAGCAAGCCCGTGGCCCGAGGATGGAGAGCTATGGGGAAAGCTCTGCCAAAGCAGACACTGCCTGGTGACGGTGGAGTTCTTTAACCACCTTGTGGTTGGTCAGATTCAAGAGGAGCAAGAGCAGCTTGCAGAGAAGTCCCAGTAATGTCAAGGGATAACGGAGTTAAGAGGAGAAGAAACAGGCAGGGCACAGCCCAAGAGAGGCCGGCTGTGAAGGCAGCTCAAGAACATCCACACAGAGGAGAAGAAGGAGGACAGAGTGAAACACGAGCAGCAGGGAGAAGCTGGAGATCAAACCCACCCAACCGGGCAAGGTGTCACACCACGGGGACAGAGGGGTTGATGTGTCTCCTTAGTCTCCAAGACCCAGCAACATCACCTGCCTCTGCCAAGTCCTTCCAAACGAAGGTTACAAGGATGGAGCAGTCAGAAACAAACCAAGACCAAAACTACCCCTCCGTGGAACATGCCCTCTGGGGATTGTACCCGTGAATGTGCCCACGGTGCTGGGTCACTGCTTCCTCTCAACCTGTCTGTTCCACTTTCAGCAAGAACTGAGCGAGTTTCCTTCAACTGGGTAATAAATCTGAGTTTAAAAGCCAGGACAGATGGAGGAAGCTGACAAGGGAGCGGTTCAAGGGATGTTCCAGTGAAGTTTAGAATCTTAATTTACAGCTGTGATGATAACTAGATTTATAAAGCATTCTGGCTGATCGATTCTAAGTTCAAGCCAGGAAAATCCAGCCCTCAGCAAGTCTTGGTGTTAATTTCCGTCAGTAATGTTATACCGTCTGCAATCAAAGGTTAACAGCAGCATCAGAACTGGCCATGGACTTGAGGCATCGCACTCAAGTGGAAAAAGCAACACACTCTTCCCAAAGAGGAGAGAAAGCAGAAGAGATCAGCAGGGCCATGCTTGAAACTGTCTCAGCCTTTGCTTTACTAGCAACAAAAGAGCTCTGCTTTCCCAATCTGAGGGGGCTTGGGGGGTTATTTTCAACCTCTGTGTCTCTCTGCAGGAGAATCTGCCTTTTCTTGGCCACCTTGCATGGGGTTTGGTGCAGGAAGTATCAAGAGAAGAGTAACACTGAGCTGCAAGTGACTCACAGCCCCTGGGTAAAGCAGCGTTTCCTCTCCCCAAGCCAGAGTAAGCTGTAGCTTCTAAAGGTGCAGACAGGAAAAGCTTTAAATCCCCACCCAACCCGCATCCCTTTTCACAAGGAATGTGGCTGGGAAGGGCTTGGAGCGGTACACAAAGGTGATCCCAATACCAAGAGGACAACGATGCACTGAAGAATCTCTGTACAATATAAAAAGCAGACCAGTAAACTCGCAGTAAGGCTACAAAAGCAGAATTTCCTCTTCCAAGTCTAAAGGGCCTCATAAAGGCCCTTTAGGTGACAGCAGCAACCACCCGGTGACCCCTAGGGGTTTTGTCCATCTCACAGCTGGGCTGCAACCTTTCTTCTCTGTGTTTGCAATGACAGGCGGGGACTCCTTGTGCCCCTTCCTCGTGGATTTGAGCCACTCCTGCATCACAACACTTCGTGCTGCCCTAGTGAAAGGCTTTTCGGGACCGTCACTCTGGTTCAGCTGAGAATGGCTCATTCAGAGGCAATGAACTGCGATGGCAGCAGAGCTAGTGGCTGGTTAGAAAGGAAATGCTGCCAGGAGGATGTTTACAAGGCTGAGTGTTCCCAGTTTAGTTGTTTAAACAGAGCTCCCGGCCAGCCAATCTGCCACAAGGACAAGTTTCCCATTCCCTTTCCTAGCAGAGTGATGTCTGGCCAGCAGAGCAGCTCTTGGAAGGCAGCGAAGAGAGTGAACAGCAGCAAAGCAATTTCTCCTCAATCACAACGGTGCCAGTGAGCAAAGAAGGGAAAGAGAACTCATTTACAGCTGCTCAGGTGCTTTCGCAGAAATACACAGATCTCAGGGAAAACCAGAGCACAGGAGGGGTAAGAAGCATCACTGAGCTAGTTTTAGGCACTTGAGCTACACGGAAGGTGCCTGTCAGGTTCGTTCACACCCCTGCACCAAGGAGCAGACTACAAACGCAGGGGGAAACAGCCAGCAAACCTCCCTGAAAATAAAATCAACAATAAAAACTGAAGCTAGCAAGTTCCCTGTTCACATTCTCCAGGCTCTACAGCCCACCCTTCCTCACCACGCAGGATGCTCCGATCAGAGCGGCGGGTTACCAAGTCCTGCTAAAGCACAAGGAGCATTTGATTCGATTACTAAATCATGACGCAGTGCTCTACTTTCTGCTACTAAAACACCGCTCTGCAGCACAAAGTGAAAGAACAACTTGAACGGGCCCCTCCCCGTCTGTTTGTGATGTCCTAAGGATGAATTCTATGAAGAACAAAGGCAAAGTCATCTCAAGCACTACCATCAAGGGAAGAATCACTTCCAAGCAACAACAGAGTAGGATTGGAAGAGGGTTGATGCCAAGTTAACTCATTTTTCTATGGACAAAGCAGTGAGAAGAGCAGTTGTCCTAAACAAGAACATTCAGACAGCTCTGTGTGCTCACGAGAGTGTCTGAGTGTCTCCAGCTCTTTCAGGGGACAGGATTTCAGATTATTTTCAACTCTCCACTGAAGGAAAAGTGTGGGGAAGGACCATCGCAGCCTCACAGCTCCCATGATGTTCACCTCATCAGTACCTGAGCAACCATACTCGTGGGGAACCTCCAGGCACACAAACTTCCCTACAAGAGTTCTCACCGCAACACCCGGTTGATGCTACTCTGCTTCAGTGATACTTTGCAGCACCCAAAGGCACCATCACACCAATCACTCCAGGTGACAATGTGGAATTGTCACCTCTGCTCACAGCAGGGAACAAGACGCTGCCCAGCTACCACAGACAGAATCCCTCAACCTCAGAGAGGGCTAATCCAGCCATCAGAAGGCAGTGTGTGCTGTTCTCTTACCCCTCAACCCCATGGAGTACACTGTGGGTACACAAAGGGCCACCACACGTTTCTCATTACACACTAAGGACCACCTGGTGTCTTAGAGGCCACCAAAGGTGGAAGTAGGCAGGATGCTGAGGGAAAAGAGCAAACGTACGTTTACTCACATGTAAATCCGAGATGTCTGGTTGCCACATAATAAACTGGCCCACCTGCACCCCACGGCCGAGCTAAATCCTACAAACTGAAGTGAGGGAACAGCACTCCCCATGATTCTTTTGCTTCATTAATAGGAACAAGGTGTTTTCTTAGCAACAAACCAACCTCCAACAGGCACAACCTGTGCGGATTCAGGAAAAAACAGCGGGACGTTTGAACGGGAGGCAAGGGGAGAGCCAACACTGTGCACAGAGCTCGTTTCTCAAAGACACCACCTGATAAACCCAGCAGTCTTTGCCTGAAGTTATTTCTTGGAGCATTAATACACCCTGCAACACACCAGGGAGATACTGATAGAGTAGCAGCAGTTAGATCTGTACCTGCCTTCATTAAATACTTGTGAACCTGTCCCCTCTTCTCCATGCACGGACTCAGAACAGAACAGAAGGACTCCCTCCATTATCCCAGAACACCCAGTCCTCCCCTCTGTGGACTCAGAAGTGCTCCGTTATCCCCACAGCCAAAGAAAAGCACCTTAAAAAGTTCCAGCTAAGCTTTTGTTTTGCTTTAAAATGTCTTTTCTATCCTCACCAGACGCGTGAGCTAAGAAAGGGAAGGGTGACCCAAACACTTGCTACACCACTTCAACACCAATATCCAGCATAAGAACCTGGGATTAAGGCTACCAGCACTTCTGTAGCACCAGTGGCGCTCAGACCATTCCGCTACACAGTCTGGACCCTCTACAGTGGTCACTGCAGATGGAGTCTGCTCAGGACACCCATTCTGAGGTGCTACAGCAAGAGAAGACGATCATGTAGTGTTCTGACACTTCACAACTCACCTGGGGACCACGCAAGGGAGTTTCTTGTACTTTCAAGATCTCCTGCCCTGGAACTGCTGTGGGGAGACCACACAGGAGTTGCTGAGAGCTCTTCAAGCAGTGTCATCTGCTTTGTCCCCAGCCCAGCTGCACCCACTGCACATAGATACCCAGACACACACTGCACAGGATCAGAGAGGATGGGGCCTTCCTCCGACAAACACTTTGGACAGAGCAGGACTCGGGGTGCAAGATTATTCCAGTGGGACTTCTAAACACTTCTGGGCCTCTTCTTTGGTTAATTGAAACAAAAAAGATGATGGTTTTCCCTTTATGACAGCTAAAGGTATTGGTGCAACACTCAAATCATAACTGAATGGTACTGCAGGACACAAAAACCCAGCAGTACCACAAGACCTGCACTTGTGGGAATCACCTAATCCAATGAGGAACACAACGAAAACTTTCCAAACCAAAAAGGAAATCCATTTTGTTTTCAACTCTTTGGCAAATGTTTACTGTTTGCCGACACCGAAGCTCAACTCACAGGCACCAATCCGTCACGGGGAGAAGCAAGCAACGGTGTGAAGAGAGGGTCTGCTTTACCGGGCTGTGGGGAGCCAGCTGCCCCAAGGAGCTCCCAGCCACGCAGATGGCAGAGGAAGAGACGCCATGGCACGCGTCGGTACACCCATCAGCTTCGCCTGCCGCTGCTCCAGAGAGATTGTGATGAACCTAAAAGTGAGGTATAAATATACACAGATATGTACAGAACACACACAGCAACAGAGTTCTGCCTCTGCAACATCGGGAGCCTCAAAAATACTGCACACGGGGCTCTGCGCCACTCAGTCGCTCTGCTGATTCACTGCGATAACAAAGCCAACACTTCTGAGGAGAACGGGGTAACAAACTCAACACTGAAAGCTTCTTCCTCTTGCTTCAGCACTAGACTGTGCCGAGCGGCTGTGTCTTGGAAAAGAAGGTCGGCGGCACCTTCTGAACGTATCCTCAGAGGAAAAGAAATGGGAAACCAACGCGGAGCCATCCACTGCGTCTTCCTTATGGTCTGAATTGACACTGACGGATGTGTGTGGGCATCTACGTAGAAAATAAAGTTGCGATCGGTCCGGTATAAATACAGCTAACCAAGTCATTCTGCCACCGTGAAGGTGATCGTGGGGACAGCTCGGGTCTTTCAGCAATGTCTGTGCAAAGAGGTCATTAAAAATCATCTGATCTTGAGTCTCGACATCATCCATTCGAGTCCTTGGCACAGTCTGTGAACAAAAAAGAGAGGATCTGTAAGGAACGCGGGTGCTTTTCAGGGGAACTGCAGAGAGAATTCCATGGCACACGTCCACATTCCTCCCAAGAACTCTAGTTCTGACTCAAGGGATCATTTCCAGGACCAACTGAGCAGAGTTCCTACATCTTATTAGGAGAAGTTAACTCTAAATACAATGGTTATCTTCTAGCAGCCTTCCAACCCTGAGAGGGGTTATCAGAGGGCTAGTGAAGACTGTTCCCAAGGGCAGGGAACTACAGGATGAGGGGCCGTGATTTGCAGCTGGAAAAGGGCAGATTGAGGCTGCACAGGAGGAAAAAGGTGTTGAATCTGAGGGTGGGGGATCCCTGGAACAGGCTGCCCAGAGAGGGGGTGGAGGCCCCATCCCTGGAGCCATTC
>JAOXOE010032342.1:0-11103 GCA_028565055.1 Phoeniculus purpureus
CTGGGTGATCCTGCTGTGGCAGGGGGATTGGACTAGATGGTCTTTCGAGGTCCCTTCCAATCCCTAATGATTCTATGATGTCCTCCACTGGGTCCCCATGAGTACAAGCTTCTTCCCAGCACATCCTGCAGCTGTTGCTGTTATGCCCCTGGCCAGCAACTTCCCTGTGAGCCTGAAGCTCCAGTCTGGGACCGAAATGTTCCCATTACCGCAGCTGTGGAGGGTGCCATGATCCCTGTGAAGGTCTCCTGCCTCCAGGCCAGGCTCCACTTCTGCCCAGAACAGCCTCTAGTGAGCCCTCGGGACTGCTCTCAGGCAGAGCCACTAGATGGGGCCAAGCGCCGGTAGTGCTGCAATGGATGTCTGGCAATGGCACGTATGGGTCTTGGGTGATGCTACACACGGGTGTTGGACAATGCCGCATATGGGTGATGCTGCACATGGGTAGCGGGTGATGCCACATGTATCTGGCGATGCCACGTTGGCCCTGAGCTCCATGTATGCAGGCAACACTGATCCTGCTGTTCTCTTCTTTCCACTGAGCTGGGCCACACCGACAGCACCTTCCAATCCCACCTGTCTCGTTCAGTGGGACGGGGAGGTACCAGGGTGCCAGCACACCCCAGAAGTGCTCTGAGGATGCAGGACATCTCACGGTTGGCTCCTGACCTGGGTACCCGCTGGGCACTCACTAGTGTCACATGCTGGGTCACTGCCCATCCAGTCCCTTGGCTCCTGGCTGCCTGCGCGGCCAGATGCCAGTGCCCGCTTCCAGGGAGCTGTCCCATGCCAAGGCTTCTGCCTGTCAGAGAGCCGCTTCTCTAGCATCACCAGGAGGAACTGACAGCACTTGGCACTGACAGCCCCTCTGCTCCCCAACCCCCAGGGCCAGCATGGAGTTGGCCGAGGGACTCTACAGCCGGCTGGAGGAGCAACTTCATGACCTGGTGTCCCAGTCCAACAGCAGCCTGGAGCACCTTGAGTTCCTCCAGAAGATCCAGCAGCTTGAGGCTGAGTTCAGGCAGGTGGGTCAGGGGTCCCTGTTGCCGCTCTGGGTGAAGTGAGCATACATTGTCCTGTATGCTGTTCCCATGGCCAAGTGTTCCAGGCATATCTCCTCACTTTTTGATGACAAAGGAAGCCCAGAAAGTAACAGGATTGCCTGAGCTTGGATCTGAGTTACAGGGTGGCCTGGGATGGGATACTGGGTTGGGGAAGGAAGGGGATGGCTGGTCCTGCTTGACCCCAACCTGTCTCTTACAGCTGGGGCACTGGCTGGATGAGGAGGCAGCGACACGGCTGCAGGAGGTGTGGAGCCCCAACAGCCCCCAGGGCTGCACTGAGCAGTTTAATGAGTTCCTGGTCCAGGCAATGGTAGGTTGTGGTGGGGGATTTTCTGTGGGGGGCATCCCCTATGGGCATCACTTCCAGCAGCTCTGAGAGGGAGATCCAGACACAGCAGGAATGGAAAATGCCATTAGAAATCTTTGAATGTCATCACAGCCCTGGGTTTGCAGTGAGGCTTCTGGGCAAAACTGTTTCCCCCCCAAGCCCAGTGCTGGGCTGCTCCAGAGAGGGGATGCGTTAGGGTTAGGTTGTGTTGCCCCTAGGGGTACTGTGGGCTGGAGCTGTTGTCCTAACCCCTCCTGCACTGCCCTTCATAGCCTCCTCTTCCTGCAGAGCCTGGAGATCCCACAGAGAACAAACACTGGTGTCCATGCAGGATTCATTCCTCCTGTACCCCAGACTTGGGGTCCCTTTAGTTACTTGCACTGCAGCGGGGTGGGGCAGAGTGACCGTGACGGGAGCATGCCATACCCTTTGAACTGAGCCAGAGCAGAGACCATGAAGTTCCCCGTTGGCTGTCTGCAGGCACCTGCCCAGAGCCTTTGCCCATGTTGCTGTGGCAGTGGGGTCAGGTGTGGGTCAGCACCGTTCCCTGAGCATGGAGCTGCTTCCTTCCCACAGGCTCGGTACCAGCAGGGCCTGGCTCTGTGCCGGGAGGCGGCCGAGATCCAGGATGCAGCTTTTCCCGAGGCAGATACCTTCCAGGCAGCCACAGCCCTTTTCCGGACAAAGCTGTTGGGCTTCTCCAGGCAGGTGGAGCAGCGCTGGGCAGAGCAGGAGCTGCAGCAGGAGCTGGTACAGTTCTCCAGCAAGGTGGGTGCAGGGGCTGTGCCCCCCCAGGGGCCAGTGCCAGCCAGGCAGCCCTGAAAACAGCCGCTCTGGACTTCTCTTGTAGATGGCGGGGCTGAAGCTGGAGCGTAGGCAGTGTGCGAGGCATGGGGAGGATCAGGCGCTGCAGAGCCTGCAGAGCTCCTTGCAGAAGCTGTCAGCAGAGCTGGCCCTGGAGAAGCTGCAGGAGATGGAGGTTCAGGTGTGCAAGATGCAGAGCAGCCAAGGGCCAGCAGCATGGGCCGAGGCATGGCACCGGTACCAGGAGATGCGGCCGATCCTGGAGGAGATGCTGGCAGAGCTGCAGGAGGCCTGGGGAGCACAAGCTGATGGGCAGGGAGGCTCCCTCAGCCCCTCTGGCTCAGGGGCTGCAGCACCTTGCAAGGAAGCCCCAGTCTGCAAAGTCACCACCAGGCCAAAGTCGGTGGTGTCAGGGGAGTGGGAGGTCACAGGGCAGCTGGAGCCCAGCATCAGGGGACCTGGAGAGCCCTGTGGACCAGGACAGCCCCAGGATGGCCCTATAGTGGATGCAGAGCCAAGCTCCCCAGAGACCCCTGACTGTGCACCCCAACACTGTGGCTCTGCTGACACCTCTCTTCCCAAACCCGAGAGCAGAGCCTGCCCAGGAGCTGCAGGACACATCTCCCCAGAGCTCAGCCAGCCCCTGCAGAGGTTTCCCCTCTCCCTGCCTTGCTGGGCACCATGTCCCACTGCTGTACCCCACGGGACTGTCTTTGTCCCCAGTACACCTGGTCTGCCTGTGGAGAAGCAGGCAGAAACCACCCAGTACTTCCAGGTTTCCAGCCAGAGCAGTTTCTCCTCTGAGGACTCAGACTCACAGGTCTCCACTAAAGCAGCCCCAGCAGCGTCCTCAGCTTTGCCCTGGGACCTCCCAAGTCCCAAATCACTGTGTCCCTCTGAAAAGGCCCCACATATCATTTACCTGGAGAACCACTGCACTGACAGTCCCACTAAAGCAAATGCCAAGTAAAACCAGCACCTTCCAGTTGGGACTGTTTCTGTCCAGCTGTGGAAGTCTCAACCAACTGCTGGCTGGGACCTCCCATGCTCAGAGTGGGATGTTGGGACCCATCACCCAGCCTTGGTCGTGGAGCCCCTCAGTTCCCTGTAGTTAGCACTGTGGAGGGGCAGTAACCCCACCTCCAGCCTCACCGGGTTTGTTAATCATCTATTAATTGTGTAATGATCCGAACTGCTGTTGTCTCTGCCAGCACCTAGGTTGACACGGGACAGTGGTGAGTGGTCCTGCAGCTGTGTGTGGAGTGTCCCACAGGAGCAAAGCTGTGCCCAGGTGCTTCTACCCAGCAGCCCCACTGCTCCTGGTTTCACCCAGCCCTGGCACAGTGACAGCCCGAGGTGTGCTCCTCTGTGCTCATTAACATGGGACTAACATATTATTAATGCAAATAAACTGGAAGAGAAGCTGCCAGCGTGGTCCTCATAGAGCAGAGCAAAGAGTTGCATCCTGTCTAGATCCAGGTGCCAGGCTGCTTCCCTGGACTTCCCCACCGGTGCCACCATCACGGGAACTTGCAGTGCCACCTGCGTGAGCTGTGGCCACAGCCTGTCCCTCCTGCCCACCATCAGCCATGGTGCCACTCTGACTGCCTCACTGCTGGGCTGCAGAAATTAGTCTCTCTTTTTTGGGGGTTAAAACACCTCTGTCCTGAGTTCTCAGTCCCAGTATATGGGTGAGGGTGGTGTCAGTCTGCAGTCTCCTTGCTCCCTGGGAACAGGCTGTCCCAAAGCCTCAGGGATCTGGTGGAGCTGGGTACAACCTCACTGATCACAGCAGCCTGGGGTCCCTGGGGATCCCATCCCCAGGGGTGCGTCACGCCTGTTTGGCCACCCAAGACAGCCTCAGCATGAGCTAATCGAGAGACATCACACAGCAATATCTCATGGTGGGACCATCCCGGAAAAGCTCTGTCCTCCTCCCAGTCATAGATTGCGACCCTAGTGATGCTGTGCCTCAGCAAAGGGCACTTGTTCATCCCAGTGTCTGAGAGCATCAGTCATACCCCCTGCAGGCTTGTTTTTGCCAAATGCCCAGGCCCAGCCCTGCTGAGCTCCTCTCTGAAGGCTCTAGTCCTGGCTGCACCCCATAGCACTGTGCTCTGCCTGGGTCATTACCGTCTGTGTTAATGAGAACCCATCCCAGCCTGCTCCCTGGGCAAAGCCCTGGCACCAGCTGCCCATTGCTTCTTCTTAGCCATCTGCCCTTTGTTCCTCCTCACAGTTCTGTAAACTCCATCTTCCCCAGCTCAGACAGCAACTCCCCAGCAGCGCTTCTGGCACCGCTTCGCTGAAACCCCCATTACTGGGTCTGTCAGCTTAAAAGTCTTTATTGGAGATTCCATCTGTGTGGCTGAACCCAGCCAGCTTCACTCTGCTCCTGCCACATCTTGGATGACACTGAGCTCCCCCCAGCCACAGCACTTCTCCTACCTGTCCTGTTGCAGTATTTGCCCAGACTGTCTGGCCCTGAATTTAAAGGGCTCCAGAAATCCCCTGGAAACGTAACACGTGAATCTGGGGATGGAGCAGACAGACGTAGCTCCCCCTCATCTGACATTCCTATGAATCACCCAGGGCTGGCTGTCCAACTGGCTGTCTAGGCATGTCCCTTCCCCATCCCAGTACTGACCAGTATCTGCTTCCCATCCCAGTACCAGCCAAGTGACTGTACCTGCTACTCACCCCAGTACCAGCCAGGTGACTGTACCTGCTCCCCATCCGAGTACCAGCCAGTGCCCACTTGGCAGTACCCAGCTCACTGTAAAAGCCAAAAGTATCTTCTAGCTCCAAAAGCCTGTGAAGCCCAGCCTGACACTTCTCTCTCCCAGTTTTCTGCTGCACCAGCACCACCCTGTTACACAGCCGCAGCAGTTCACCCTCCAAATGGGGATCCTCTGTGGGGACCTGTCACCAGTGGCAGTGGAGGGTCCCTCCTCATTGCCCCTGCTGTCACTGGGTAAGCATCTCCCAGCCAGAGCTCAGGCTGCTCTTACTGCTCTGTGCTGCTCCTGGAGTCAGGGAACCACCACCTGGGAAGAGACAGAAATGCTAACCAATACCTCTGTCATCTGTGGGATTGTTCTAATTAACTGGGGGGCTGGGGCCAGAGCTGCCCACACCCATGTGGGACCTCGTTTAGCCCATCCCATTATCCGGGAGACAAAACCTCTCCAGTAGCCATGAGTGAAACCTCCTGCTGATCACCAGGCACTTTGCTGCTTCACAGCATCACCGCATCACAGCACGTTATGGGTTGGAAGATCATCTGAGTCCAACCTCAGAACCTGCCAGAGCAGGTTCACAGCAACCACAGCCCAGTGCCCCCGATGTAAATACTTGTTATGATTTGCCATCTCCAGTGACCACATGAGCCCAGAGGCTGTAGTGACCCAGACCCACGAGGGATAGAAGTGGCAGGGACTGAGCTTTGGGTCTCATGGCTCCACATTGGGAAGTTTCCTCTTTACTTAACTGAGGCCAGCAAGAGTTGCTTTAACTCCCCTGCTGATGTGGACAGGTGCTCAGCAGTTTCCATTTATTCTGCTTCTTTTAAGTATCCAAAGTGTCCTGGAAGCCCTTTGAAGAGACACTCTGAACCTTGCTGCTGTTCTCAAACACGTGGAGCACAGCCAGTTTCTGCTTCCCACCATCCCCTCAGCTCACAGAAGAGATTCTGGTATCAGGGATGCTTGAAAACTTGGTCTGGTGGCCATAGTGGCCTTGGCTTGGCTTGATGGTTTTGGTGGCCCTTCCAACAATTCAATGATTCTAAGCTCATGGCAAGCAACCCTCACCCCCATCCTCAGGGGCTGCCAGGCTCAGGGGACTTAACCCCTGCCCTGCCCAGCCTATACCACCCAGGTCCCAGTGCTGGGATGCACTGGGAGCTGCCGCGAAGGCTGCAAGGAAGAAAAGTTGCGACTGTTTATCTTGTAAGGTTTAGATTGGGGGAATTAACTTCCCACGGAGAAATGGCTTCATCTCCCCAAGCAGATGGAATTCAGACTCTTCTGAATAAAGCAAACACTGGCTTTCCTGTTGTTTTTCTTCTACCGAAAGTAAAACAAAAAATAAAGGGTATTTTGTAAATCCTGAGATTAAGTGATAGCAGAAGGGAGAACATCTGGCTGCCACTGGAGGGCCAGTCACTGCCCCAGAAGAGCCTCGTGCCCCTGGTTGCCTCCAGCCCCCACAGCTGAGGAGGGGGGTCACAGCTGGATCCCTCCCACCAAAAACTGTTTTCGCAACATTCTGCACAGATTTTCTTATCTCTGCTGATCCTTCAATGCTGGACTTATGGCTGTGAGCCAGCCCAATTAAGCTTTAACCTTTGCAGGAAGGCAAGAGCAGGAGTTAATCAACATCTCCTTCCCACCCTGAAATGTCCAAATCATTTGTCACAGGCTGGCAGGGGAGGGTCCAACAGGGCTGGGGTGCAGAGCACCACATCCCACTGAGCCCACAGAGTGCAGGGCCTCCTGCAGGGCTTGGAGATATGTTATGGCTGTAGGACTGAAGAGAATAAATGTTGGATGGAGATGACAAAATGAGATCAGCTGGAGATCTGGCAAGGACTTCAGTCCCAGGGGGAACTACCCTCTGCTTTCTGATGGCAGATCTTGGGTCAGCAACCACACTCATCCTTCTCCTCCTCCTTCTCGCTGCCCTGCATACCGAGGGGGCAGCAGGACACTGAGTTGTCAACCACAGTGAGACAGATGGAAGAGGAAGGAAGAAAGAATGGGCAGCGCAGGAGTCACCAGAGTGGCAACCCTCCCAGCCAGAGCCTCAGCCAAGACCCATCCCAAGCAAGGAGGAAGTCACAGGACGTGGGTGGCACGGCAAGGTCTCAGGGACAGCCACGAGTGGGGCAACACGAACCCCCTGGACAGGACCCCCAGCAGCTCCGGTGCCAGCCGATTCCTGTCAGAGCAGCTGCCAGCATTTGGGATTGGCCACAAACAGCCCCAGGTAGGAGAGGGACTTGGCTCACGGCACAGAGGAAACCGCGTCGTGCTGGGATTTGTCCTCCAGTGGGCAAGGACAAGGCCCCAGGTCTAGGTTTGGCAGGCGAACACCAATGGAGCCTGTAGCGCAAGACCGAGCTTGAATCGCAGCACAAAACCTCACAGGTCTATCGCTGGCTCCACCGCAGTTTTGAAAGCAACTGTGGGCAGAGACGGCCCAAAGCAGCTTCATTTTGCTCCTGTTTCAACCAAGGAAACGGTCTCACCCATCATCAAGCCAAGGTGACAATAAAGTAGCCAAAACCCAAAAAAGAGGGCCAATGCCAAAGGAAAATGGGGAAGGTGAAAGATGATGCTGAAGGAGTCTTGCAGAGGTAACCCCAGACTTCTCCCAGCTGGCCAGGGCAAGGCCAGTGGAGGATTTCTGGGGAAAAGCTCTTCAAGGCAACTGGTGGGAGGTCAGGGACATTTCCAGCAAGCTGCTGGGAAATGGCAGAGGGAGGCTGATCAACTCCCATCAGATCCATCCAAGCTCTATTGCCAAACACCACATCCCCCTCCGCATCTTCCCCTCCCTTGGAGACCAAAATCAATCCAGAGACGCACGAGAGGTTTGTGCTTCTCTTTTCTTCCGAGTAAAAACTCGGCCTCAGAACAAAGGCTGTGGCATAACAAATTCCTCCTCAGTCCTCTTTGGACAGAGGTTGCAGTGCCTGACCCCAGAGTTTTCCAGAGAAGTTGACTATCAGCTGGCTGGCCCACCACAGAGATGCTGGTTCCCAGTTCTGCTCTTCTCAGTAACACCCCCTGCTCAACGTGAGCCGGAGCCCAGGACTGCATCCAAAATCATTGGCACATCCCTCCTCCTGAGGCTGCTTCAATCCTAAGGGACTGCATCCTGCTTCAACTCTGGAGCTTGCAGGGCTCCCAAGAACTGGCTGCAGGGCCAGGTGGAGGAACTATCTGCTTTTCCTTTGAAAAGTCGTATGTCCCAAAGGAAAGGCTGCCCTGCCGGCACTGCCCACAGCCCAGAACAAGAGCCCCTTTGTGCCAGATCCCAAAGCCCTGTGGCCACCCAACCCACCTTGTCCAAACTGTGGTCACCAAAGCCCCCAGAGCAGGAGCAGCACCTCCCCAGAAGCAGCCTCAGCCCCTGCTCCGAGCAGTGATGTCTGCCCCTGCTGTGGTCACTGGTTCCACAGCAACCAGCGTTGCCTGTCCTCCCTCTCCCCAACTGGTGACCTCATGAGCTGTGTCCACTGCCGAGCCTTTGGCTCAGTCCCTGCCAGGTACAGAGCAAGTTGTTGCTCCAGTTTTGAAGTATTTCCCCCCGTCACAGAACAGAGCTCCTCTCCAGCTCTGGCTGGAGGGGTAACTGTTGTGTCCTCTGTGCTGACACCCCCACAGACAACCACGGACCCTCCCCACCAGCCTGTCATCACAAACTTAAAACACTTCCTCACATTTTCCCAAAGTTGTCCCACCCCTGCCACCCCCTTTTTGAACCTGCCACTGCAGCGTGGAGCCTGGGGCAGGGATGGGAAGGTGCAGGGCCACTGCACAAAGTGGGGAGCAGACGGTTTGCAGGGGGCAGGGGCCCCACCAAGGGCCCCACAGGGGGGCACAGCCGGGGAGGGAGATGACATAGGAGAACAGGCAGATCAGTTTAAGAAATGTACGAATATACGTGGGGACTCGGAGAAGACACTGTCCCTTTTCAGGAGTTGTTTTTCTGCCAGTACAAAGACCTGAGTCAGGATGTGCAGGCACAGCCGGGGGCTGCCAACCTCTCCACACACCCAGCAGAGCAAACAGAGGCTCTGATCACCACTGTGGGACGGTGGCGGGAGGAGAGCCGCTTGCTTTGAAGCAGCTCCAGCAGCAGGGTGGGTGTGAGGGAAGCTGCAGTCCCCCAGCTGAACACCTTGAGTAAATGAACATGCCCAGAATAACTGTCTCTGGGCACCTGGCAGCACAAACACCCTCCTAATGGCACCTTGTCTGACTAAGGGGAGTAAAAATAACGCGGTTGGTGTGGCTGCTCTTCCACACGGCACATTTTCCAGAGCCTGGGTAGACACATGCCTCCGTGATACACAGTGTGAATGAAGTGGGCACCAGAGCTGGAAATGAAGGTTTCCTCTCACTGAGATGCTGGGACCCAGCCTGGGACTCGCTGGACAGTCCCAGGAGGCAGCTGGTCTCTCTGCTCCCACCATCTCTTACAGAGGTGCCAGAGCGGAGACAGACCTGGCAGTCATCCCACCAGGAAACCGGGCAAATTAGTCCATCCAGCCTGACCAGCACCGGGTCCCCTTGGCTTGCCTGGCCCTGCACACAGCAATGAACCGCTCCTGCTCCCAGAAAGAAAACTCAGTTTGCTGTTGCTCCGGGGCAAAGGGTTCTATTGTAGGCTCTTTGTTACAGGTGTACCCAGAACAAATTAAACCCATCTCGCAGGAGCTCAGGCTCAGAGTGCATCCAGAGTTCATCCAGGGAGGGAGGGTGGGCACGTATACACAGAGCCCAGACACTGGCACATGGCTCTGCCACGGCAAAGGTCCTGGGGAACTGCCAGGGGAGCAGGGCCTGGTGATAAATCCCACTGCCACCAGTCTCCCCTCAGCTCCGGCACCACAGTGGCTTGGCAGATGAGAGGGATTCCTGATGCCCAGAGAGCCAAGCACCCCCTGAACCCCATCCCTCATCCATGGGAAAGGCTCAACCCAGCTCTGCTCACAGTGCTGGCACTGGGGCATCTGGGAGAGGGGGTGGGGTGAGACCAGTGTGGGTAGTGGCAGAGGTGTGCTGGTGGGCAGAAAAACCAGGTACTCACAGGCTGTACCTGGTCTGGCCCATGACAAACTAAGTGCTGCTCTGCGTTGGTGGCTGTGGGGGTGAGAAGGGCCATGCCCACAGGGGCAGGTGGCCTGGCAAAGGCTCCCATGACCATGACCTGCACAATCCCCTGCTGCGTGGGCACACGTGTGGTGGAGCCAGCCCGTGCAAACCTGCGCTCTCACTCAGCAAGGGTTTGCTGCACCAACTCTAATCTCCCAGCCCTGGTCCAGCTCTTTTTCCAGGGATGGTACCTTTTCCAGGACTCCTCTGCCCACCCTGGGTAACATGGGGCAGCACTATGGCAGCACACATGCCCCCACCCCAGCCACTCCAGGACTCCCCAGCTCACAGGGCTTCTCCTGAGTGTGCTAGACCTTATTGGGACACTGGCAATACCACAAAGCCCTTTGTGGAGCTGGAGATCTTGCCCATTTCACTGCAAACCTTCCCAGCGTGGTGCTGTGACATGCCCAGCAGGAAACAGTGTCTGTGGGCACAGTTCCCTCACCAGGAACATATCCAGCTGTGTGAGCAGGACAGGGCACACGAGGACGCAAGAGAACCCAGGACAGCCAGGCCTTTCTAGGGTGCAGCCTCCGCATGGCACCTGCAGGTGACAAACCAAGTGATGGACACCAACTGCTTTCAGGACGTCCCTAAGAAGGTCCTCAGTAACCACAGCAGCCCTGGCATGACCAACTAACCAACCACCAGTCTTCTGGGCTCTGGAAGGAGAGCAAGGTGAGGGGGCTGTGGCAGTAGAGTGCTCTCAAGGGTGTTGGGTCACTCTTGGGATACCCAGATGGGTGCCAGGACAGCTCAACCCAGGGGTCCAGAGACCCCCAGAGTAGGAGAGGGCTGGCTGATGTGTGGGGCAAGGGCTGTGGGACAAAGCTCCCCACACACCTCTCCAGGCTTTTTCCCTCCACTAACACCGTTTCCAGCCCATTTTCCCCCCAGTGTCCCCGGGAAAAAAAGCATTCGACACAGTCTCCCATGATATGCTCCTGGCGAAGATGGCAGCAAGGGGCTTTGACAGGAATATTCTATGCTGGGTCAGGAACTGGTTGGATGGACAAGC
>JAOXOE010032343.1:0-11102 GCA_028565055.1 Phoeniculus purpureus
AACTGGATGATCAGGTGGTCCCTTCCAACCCGGAGTGATTCTGATTGTATAACTTCTCCAGTGAAGTGATCCTGCTGCGGCAGGGGGATTGGACTACATGATCTTTCGGGGTCCCTTCCAATCCTTAATGATTCTATGATTCTATGATCTATTATTACCCAGGCTGTCTGAAATACTAAGGGGTCTTGACACATTTCTTTGAAAGCTGATATGTCAGCTGCTCTCTTGTAACGGGAAAGAGCTACAAGTGGATTCCTTGGAGTCCTAAAGCAACATGTAAGAGAAGAAAGCATTTGCAGCCTTGACATGCTTGCAGAAGATGAGCATCAACACATCAACTAATCCATTAGTGACCTCTCTGCTTTCTGCACAACTATTCCAGCCACTACAGAGCAGGATTCCTTATATCTAAGGCAAACACTTACCTTGCTCTGAGAAAGCAGTCTATAACTTTCTTACCACAAATTGGTCTCAGGAGCAATTTATTTCACCATGGAAGGCTGGCTGTCAGAGACTTTATATTATGGACATGATATCACATCAAACTGCTGTGGTTGGTTTACTGATGACACTTAGCTTTTAACAATATTTTTGACCCAACCCAGCAGCTTTTGGATTTTTATTGACTGTTTGTTAGAGTGTATTTTTGTCCTGTACTTACTTTTCAGGATCTCTGCGTTATAGTGTGCTGCGGCAAATTTCAGGGAATCATCTGATCTTGTGTCAAAGCTGGGGTGTTCCCTGCTGTGCTGCCAACCTCCTTTCCTCAGCTGACATTTGAACATTTTCCAGTATTCCGGGTACAGCACTGTCATGAGTTCATCCACACTGGACACAGCCCGCAACTGCTCCTCCAGGTCTTTGCTTGCATGAGCCTGTCAAAGTAATGTGTAAGATTAATTACTTTCTCTATTACACAAGGTTTGCTGGCAACTAGCTCGAAAAACAACAAGTACATTGTAAAATGAAGTTGTACTCAAAGGAGTCCTCATTATCAAAACAGCTTTTGCTGTTGGCACGGCCAATGCCAACAGAACGGTATTGACAAATACTGAAATACTGCACTTCTGCCGCTCATGTGGTGCTTGTAGTTCAAAACATCTGCATGAGAAAGGAGCTCCAGGACACAGCCTGTACAAACCTACAGAGTTTTAGAAGCCTATACAGTCAAAGCATTTTTATCCTGGAAAGAAACTTTTTCATGACACAATTTTGAGTGCTTAAAGCCCCAAATATTTAAATGAGGTTTGTATTATTTAATATCACCCACTCTTAAAGCCACTTCCCCCTAGCCCAGGGAAACAAACACCTGAAAATGTAAAACGTTAACATAGAAAAAAAGAAGAAAGTCGTTCATGTTGTTCTATATGCTTAACACAAACATCCTTAGTGAGAGAATTCTAGTACAAAGCACTAATCCTTAAATCAGTAGGCGTTGATGACTTGGGTACCTTTAAGAATTTGCACTGCACGCTCCTTCCCTGCTAAGTTTCAGCTGAAACTCTTCAGGACCCTCAGCACTACACTGCTTAACTTGTTTTTCAAGTGCAGCTTCAGATCCTACAGTCTCATTCTCCTCCTTGCTGGCTTTTAGGCAAACTCATTGCAACAGCAGTTTCCTAAAAGACTAAAACTCAGAGTTACATTATAATTTCTTACTCATCTGAAAGATTCCTCTGTCCTCTTAGATGAAACAAGGTATTACATCAATGGACTGCTGGTATTCCCTGCACACCCTTCTCATCCATGAATTGCTGACTTCCCAAAGGGAATGGCAGTAGAGGGAAAGAAAAGTGTTAACCCTAACACCTCTAACCACCTCCTCCGCCTTCACGGCCCTTAGATGGCGGTATGAGACACAGAATACAGAGGTACGTCTTGCAAAAAGAGTTTAGCAACTGACTGCAGGCTGTGACCTTCACTGCAAAGCTGTTGCTCCAGTCCAAGAAGCACGGGGCTGTGAGAGTGTACAACACGCACCTAAAAGGAGAAAAATTAAACTATAGAAATGGAACCTCAAGATTCCTTATCAAGCTCCACCACTAACAAAAAAAAAAAAAGGAATTCTTTCAATTCAGTGATTTGGAACATTGCACAACCAGTTCTGAACCAGCTCACCCGAGTCAAAACTGCTCCCTGTATCGCCAACAACTGAAAGCAGATGCTGTCACATTCACTTCCCTATCAGATGTTAAATACAGGAGGAACACCTTGGGGTAGGGCAGATTCACAAAGCTCATTTCTGTAAATACAGCCAATACAGCAGCCAAAGCGAAGACACACTTCACAGCTACCTTACGCGTCAGAGTGTTACGAAATAAATAAAATAAAGCCCTTAGCCTCACTGACCAGAACTTCACGACAGACTACGTTGTCTGAAGAGAATTGAATAGTGAGCTTGGAAACGTGCTCATTCAGACTTCATCTCTTTCCTTGCCTCCATAGGAAGGGTCATCTCTGACCTAAGCCACCCAAGCAAGGAGCATTCCGGGGATTTGCCTTCATACTTGTTGGCAACAGAGCATCTTGTTCCCCACCATCCCCGCTCTCTTTGCAGGACGTCGCAAAGGGCCTCTATCAGTGGGTCACAGGCAAAAATCCAAGCTGAACAAACAACTAATTTGGCCACCACCTGGTTTCATCTCTCCCCAGAATCTACATCATCAGAAAAACAAACTACTTAAGTCTATAAAAAGCCAGGCCGTAGAGCTGGAAAGAGATTGTAGCCGTTATAAGCAGCGTGCTTTGATGGAACCCTCCTTGGTTAGAAAACCAAGCTGTGTCTTTCCACCTGGACAGAGGTCACTTCCAACACTGTAGACTCCGATACACAGCGCAAGTTTGGTATACGCTATAATACACGCATGAATGAAAGACAACACACGAAGAAGTCGTTGGCTTGAATAAATTATTGTTCCTAATTCAATAAAATATTGCTCTCAACTGCATTTCTTCATGGACATTTCATGGGTCACAGCGCCATGGGCCTCAAACACAAAGTGCTCACTGCATCCAAACCAAAGGAAAACAATTTCTGCAGCGGTTATACAAAATGACTTTTTAAAAACAATGAATCATCATTACTGCATCTCAACTATTTGGTGTATTTTAATAAAGCCATTTGCTTGTAAAGATGGTTTCAATTCAGACTCACAAATACACTGAGGAAACCCAATTTGGTCGCTAGAGGGGTTTCATTCTCTCTCCTCTTCCAATTTAACAAGTTAGGAGAAAAATAAAGAGAAAAGATGTTGTTTTTTCAATGCTTAAAGTATCACCTTGACACAGGGATCACCGATCCCTTCTCTACGTATTCACTGCAAACCCGTGTATTTCTTAACTGCAGCAAATTATGCCCCTGTGTGTGTCAAACCACTTGAAGGAACATCTGGGTAAGGAGCTGGTGGAGCGATTTAATTTTCTACAACAGTCAAACTTTGTTGTCAACATCAACATAAAAGGAAGTCTTCAATTCTGGTTGGTTAGAAGAGTCTGTTCTACATACAAATGAAAGCATCGGATCGTGGAGGATTGTCAAAAATACTTTATACTTTTCTAAGAGATGAATGCAGCTCTTCTGTGAATACAATAACTGCCTGACAACATTTTTGTCTGGTGAAAACGGTGTTTAATTTCACAAAAATATAGTCTCAGCCCCTACCTCCCAGTCCACATTCTGTGCTCCTTCTCACTTTTGTGCATTGGCTTTCAGTGTAGGGCACTGAAACAAAATATTAACACTCAAAATGGCTTGTTCTGCAATGAAAACGAAGATCTCAACACATATTTAGAATTTATGATGAGCCACAAAGAAATTCTCATCACAAAAAGCAGGGGACAAATCAGAGGAGCTCCATATTCTCAGGAATGTTATGCAAGCCCAGGATAGAGACATTTAGAGAGAAGTACTGCTGGTAGCTGCAATCACTTTCACTAAGTTAGTTGTGTTCCCAAACGTCATCTTAAGGTTTCTTTTTAAATAAACATTTACTTTGTCATCTGAAAGCAACAGAACATGAACAAACGCTGTGATAGGAGAAATCCTACAATGTCTAGGACCAAATCAAACTTTGATAAATGTAAACAGTCTGCTAACTGCCATGGAATCCGTTGCAAAGCACTCCACACAGCATCCTGGACCAAAGCTTGATGTTTTACTGGCAGAATGTTCTGGGATCTATGCTCTACACTAAAAAGAAAGAGGGACACTACCATCAGGGCCAGCGGAGGAAAGTTTTCTGTGTCCCGTGCTTTCTATTTTCTTTGCTTGTTTTAGAAGTTTAAGGATTCCCTTCATAAGTGTTTCTCTCCCTCCTTTGATTGGCCCTGCCAGGGCCTTTGTCATTTTTTAATGTATTCTCAACACTGTTCTGTATGATCACCTCAAAATGCCAAAAGCTATATTACGGCGTAAAATGCTGACTACAGCTTTGAGTAGCCAGTCTCTACTAGGTGATGTTGAGTAAAATAGCAGCCTAAAGACACAAGAATGAATGGAGAATACAGTAAAGGCGAGTGTGTTTCACTACACTTCTTCCACAGTATTTCCTGAGGAACAGGGGAAATGACAAACACAAGCAAAAACAAAGCAGTACGCTTGACAACGAGTGCTCTCGTGCTATCATCTTTAACTCAGAGATATTCTATTCTATCAGAGCACGTTTCTCACCACGCGCCTTCCCATTGGACTAGATGATCTTCCGAGGTCCCTTCTGATCCCTGATGATTCTACAATTACACAGCGTGACTAGCCTTCCATAACATTACCGTTTGCAAGGGGAGGAGCAGGCTACCAAATGGCCTCTATGTCCATTAATAAAATACCAATCTATAATAAATTTTCCACACACTACATTATTTGTCTTTCACACGTCCCCAGTGTCTGCCTCTATTATTAAAAACAAAGGTCAGACCGGTTAATATTTGGCAGCATGCTTGACACATAATTGATGGGGCAATGTGCTATAATGGTGCTTCATGCATCTGCTCTGCCTACAGTTGTCAGCTCTTTTCATTTTCAAGGCTTTTGTTGACAATCCTTAATAGGAAAATGCTGTCTATAAATCCCCTCCATCCAATGTGCTTATACTCTGTATTAATTGACTTCCTGAGACGGATTAAAAGTGAAGTAGTTAAATCTGATCACTGAGCAGTGCGCAAGCACATGGAACTATTGCAAAAGTATAAACGCTTGCATCACGTAGTATCAGGCTATTCACGTACTTCAGTGCTAGCTTGTCGAAAGCTGATGCCAGTAGAAAACATGAAATGCCTTCACTAAATATCCTAGCAACAGTTCAGACTTTTATTCAACTTTTTCAACTACAATCGTGCTAGAACAGCCCTGATTTTGATCTCCTGTGCACCCATTTGCCACTAGAAAAGTTGAATGACCATCTGCCATTTCATCAACGTCATTTTTGCTTTTGTCCAGAGTATTTTTGGACAGGAAGATGCACGGACTGCTTGTATTATTTACCATTCATCTTATTTAATCTTGCTGTCCTGCTCAGGAGGACAAGTATTTAGGCTAAGGACGGTAGCGTAAAACTTCCATCGTAAGGGAAATTAAATTTTTAAGCGAGTCAGCATTTTCCAGGCAATGTTTTGTTTAGGTATTCTGAGAAAATGCTGAAAAACGCAGCCCAGATTATAGATTTACACAAAGGAACATATGTTAGGCCTTTCAGTCAAACACTTAGCTGCTGCTGATATTCTGAAACACATTTCTTGGCTGGTGCTTATTCCTCAAGTACCTGCATTCCTGAGCGGTTCTCAACCTTCCCTAAGAAACTGCCAGTACTTTCGTGCATTCAATGGAAATTACTTATGAAAATACCCTTTTCTGATCCAAGTCTGATTTCCCTGGGGAGCAGATAAAGAGAGAAAATTATAATTCTAGTTGTTTTCTATAGCTCCCGGCTCTGCTACCTGGTTTCTTTAGAAGCTTATCTTAGCTGGCCTCTTCTGCCAGGCTTCTTGGGCAATTAAGACACTGCTGTAGGTAACATGGAGTCTGATAGAAGCAGAGCGGCCACACTGCCCATGAAAATCCCACACAATCCAGCCAAGCACACATGTGTACACAGAAACAGCAAAAGAAAAAGGCATCAAATACCATTCCTGGCTACAATGGAAAACAATTTTAAGGAAGAGGGTTGGCAGCACCCTAGCCAGACTCCGAACACCTATGGCCTTTCTTGAAGCAATTTCACAGGTAGCTTATAGTCACAGAAAGGTTTTGTTCTCATGCACTCCAGGCCCAACTATGAAATCTGCATCGTTTCACAGCAGTACTCTTCAGTGTGGGTTCATGAATCCCTGCAGACTTTTTTCTAAGAAGGCTGCAAGTCATAACTGCACGATAAAACACAGAAGTTGGGTCCATTACCAGTAGACCGGATTCACTATTGAGGAACGTGTCACAGATGATCATAGAAATGAAAGGTCAAAGACTAGACACCAGTCATGGAAATCTGTGGGATAACCATTTGCTGTCTAAGTGCAGCTACATCTGAACTGTTAAACTGACCCAGATACTCACACTGAAGCTTCCACCAAGCATTACAAATAGATTGGGAATCAATAAGGATTTGCATTGTTGCTGCTGAAAGGCTTACATGTGATTAAATCTTGGAGACATCAGACAGTCTGTACCAGAAGGGGTTTGTCGACTATTTCTTGCTCATCTGCAGCTACAGTGATCAGTGATGACAAATGCAAGGATCACACGCATGAGCAGAAGAAAGGGGAAGCCATTTGTAAGTCATTTGTGAGAGGTGGGTGTCAGGAGGATGGAGCTCAGTGTCATCTGGTGATAGGACAAGGGGCAATGGGTGTGAGCTGGAACAGAGGAGGTTCCACATCAATGAGAAGGAACTTCTTCCCAGTGAGGGTGACAGAGCACTGGAACAGGCTACCCAGGGGGGCAGTGGAGTCTCCTTCTCTGTAGACATTTAAAATCCACCTGGATGTGTTCCTGTGCGACTTGGTCTAGGTGATCCTGCTGTGGCAGGGGATTGGACTAGATGATCTGTTGAGGTCCCTTCCAAGCCCTAATGTTCTGTGATTATAAAACCAGAATGTTTATTTTGAACACTTTTAAGCAACCTTGGTAGTTAAAAGTTGCTTAAAGGTTGAGGAAAGTGAATCACATCATTCTGAAAAGAAAATCTCAGTACTCAGAAATCAAATCCCAGCTAAAAATTCTAGTTGTTATATCTTATTCTCTTGGAAACAGATAAAACACCAGTTAAGCCATTATTAAAATATGGTTTAAATATTGCTGTTACTGTAAAATACCCTGCAGTCTTCAGTTCAGCTTCCAACAGGCAGCCGTGTCTCATTAAAACCAGTATACAAGAATACACTACCAGGCCCCTTCGAAGAAGACTGTTTATTTTCAGTCTTTCCTGAGCTGTCATTGTTACCATCATTACTCTTATTAGCAGCTGCCATTAGCTTTGTAAAACCAAACAAATATGGAGACAGTTTTTGAAGAAAACTATTAACATGGTAACACTGCAATTACTTGTCATCACTTCAGCAGATGTAGCACAGGCAGTGAGAACTAAATCCTTCTCAGCACCGAGTAGAGTTTGACAAAGTGGAAAGGTAAAGAACAACCCCTTCATTTTGATTTGAATACCAGCTCACTCTGAGACACTGCTTGTGCTCAGCAAACCCCGAGCACGTGTGCTGTGCCAAGGTATCCTAGACCCCAATTAATAAGTCAGAAGTAAGAGTCCTTGCCACGTATCAATGGATGGACTTCAGAAAAAGCAGGGAGTACAGTTTTAATGTAATGTTTCCTACTCTGTGGGTCATTAGCACACGTGAGAATATTTCCCTAAGATCTGGAATAAGAGCTTGCTCACTCTTCACCACTTTTCTGGGCTATACTGAACACACAGGCTACTGCTCACGGTGCATTCTCACAGCTGAGAGCATTTTGTTTTCAACTGAAAGCTCTTGTTTATTATTGACTTCTTAGCAATTCGGCCACTTACCAGACAGAAGGATTACATGAACACGTCACCTCATCATTACTGCATAATTGCTCTCACTGCTTTGTAGCTTCCCTTTTCACAGATTTTCTAACGTCACTCTTTGAAGCCCTGAGCAATGTCAGCAGTCACTGGTCTAAATATTTAGCACCGGGTCACAGAAAAGCTTGGAATTAGCTGTATTTGTAAAATGTGTCTTAAAATAAATAATTTCACAGGTCATGAGCAAAGATCAGTTGAATTTCAAAGAAAGAGTTGAACTTTATTCCTAAACAGACGTCTTAATCTAACAGGACATGATGTCTGTACTGTTAAACAGGCCTTCCACAGTTTACAGCTCTGTAGAGAAATATTAATTAGGAGACCACCTACCTCGTCACATCGCCTGTTTCAACAAATATTCCTGCTATAAACACAACACGCTGCTTAACATTCAACATAAAGCTAAAGGATAATGAGCAGGTTTTAACACAGCAGCTACAGCAATTACAAGTGCAATTACAAGCTTTGTAGATATGAACCAAGCTCTTAGGAACCTGTGCGTTTTAGTAAACTTTCCAGTTCCTAAGCATGCGCCACTGAAATTAAGTTATTACCCGATTAAATTATTTAGCATCATGTTTCTTTGGTTCATTTGACACAGGGCATTAAAAAGAGTCTGTTTGGTACCCCAAAGCAACGTGCCACACTAGCACATCCTTGGAGAAGAGGAGACTGAGGGGGGACCTCATTAATGTCGATAAATATGTGAAGGGTTGGTGTCAGGAGGATGGAGCCAGGCTCTGCTCAGAGTCATCTAGTGATAGGACAAGGAGCAATGGGTGTGAGCTGGAACACAGGAGGTTCCACATCAATATGAGAAGAAAATTCTTCCCAGTGAGGGTGACAGCGCACTGGAAGGGGCTGACTAGGGTTAGTTGTGGAGTCTCCTTATCTGGAGACGTTTAAAACCCCCCTGGCCATGTTCCTGTGTGACTGGATCTAGGTGGTCCTGCTCTGGCAGAGGGATTAGACTAGATGATCTTTTAAGGTCCCTTCCAATCCCTAATGTTCTGTGATTCTGAGATCACACAGCTAAGTTTTCAGTAACTACAGTATTAAATAATGAGGGTCTATTAATGAGGAAAATCACTGAGAAGTTACACTGGAAGAAAACCACTTGTTTAGACATCCAGCCTATACTTCTCTTCCCTTGCCTTTCATTGCTGCAGAAAAACACACCCAGACAACAGAGAAAAGCCCTATCCAATCTTAATCTCAAAATTCAAAATGGATTAGAGCAGAACAGAGAGATGATGATGTATTTTCAAGCCTTTAAGTACATCATCACATTGAAAGCATTTTAAAAACAAAAGACAATAACAAAAGCCATCACCTCCACACAAAGCCATAATGTTCCATTAAGAGCAAATGACTTAAACCCAGGGGAACACCCTACATTAGCACATCGAGATCTGAGGAGCAGGCCTACAATTTGGTTTTGCTGTTTGAATTGCCTGTTCCATTTGCCCACATTCAGGTACTGCAATCCGCAGCAGAGGTGCTCCTGTCACAGAGAGGGTAAACTGACAGAAGGCACACGCTTCGTTGCAAAGTAGGGTTTAACAGATGAGGAAGATGAGTAGCTTTGTGGAACTGCCACATCCCTGTGCAACCTGACACACAGTCCTGGGCTCAGAGCATTCAGAGACTGTATTTTTCGGTAGAGAAGGTGCACATGTAGAGATGCAAGATTCTAATACAGAAGGAAGAAACAATTCAATCAAAGGGATCTAGACTTTGTGAATAAAATAAATCCCATCATGTCACTTTCCTCAAAATAAAGGGTTCTGGAGTTTTCTGGGATTTTAGCCAACTGCTGAAAGCAGGAGGACCTCTGCAGAAGTGACATTGCAAATTCTCCAGTACTCCCAGCAACCCTTAAGTGCTTTTTCAAGCACATGAGACCAATTCCCAAAGTCAATCTGCAGAGATTATTCCTGATGATTTGCACACAAGCTCACAACGGAATTATGTGCGTGCTAAATTAACGCAGCAGGAGGATTCCTGTAACTGTTATCCCCAGCTGCTTGGTGTGCGTACTGTGAAGCACATGGTACTTATCTTTTCAAGACCGCTGTCCTGGAAATTGCGGTTTTGGACAGACACTTGCTAATACCAAGAGCCCACTGTAGTCACTGAGGCTACCATGTATAGGACCAGACCACGAAACAATTTCTGTCTGTTCTTGCTGATGTTTCCAGCATTTCCAACGCAGAGAACAGCTCTTTCCAAACAAAGTGGACTCAGACACAGGGGACACACGTCCCGTTAGAGTAAGGGGCAGTGTGAATGACGTTCCTGGCACGCCGAGTTAAATTCTGCTTCACAAGGACGTGTCTTGTTTATTTTCAAACTTATCTGAACCAGGTTAGAGAAAGAGGGTTAAATGTAAATGAATGATCCTTAAGAACATTTTGTTTCATACAGAACGAGTTTTAAAACAATCTGGAGAGTAATAATTGATGTAGCTTCATAAACATCTGTGGCAGATGCAGTTAGGTATTTTTATTGACCTGGAGGGTATCTCTGCCATCCTCCACAATGAAGTCCTTTACTGTCTTACACCTCTGAATATCATCATACAGGGTGATATGATTGTCTCCCTATAAGATTAGATGCAAAAACTAGAGCAGTATTCTTAACTTCCTGTTTTCTCAAAGAAGGAAGAAAGAGGGGAAGTGATTCTCCCCCTCTGCTCGGCTCTGGTGAGACCCCACCTGGAGTACTGCGTCCAGGTCTGAAGCCCTTATTACAAGATGGATATGGACATGCTGGAGCGTGTGCAGAGGAGAGCCGTGAGGATGATCAGTGGGCTGGAGCACCTCTCCTATGAGGACAGACTGAGGAAGTTGGGGCTGTTCAGTCTGGAGAAGAGGAGGCTGCCAGGTGACCTTCTTGTGGCCTTCCAGTATCTGAAGGGGGCTACAGAAGAGCTGGGGAGGGACTTTTTAGGATATGAGGTAGCGACAGGACTAGAGGGAATGGAGCAAAGCTGGAGCTGGGTAGATTTAGACTGGATGTGAGGAGGAAGTTCTTCAGCATGAGAGTGGTGAG
>JAOXOE010032344.1:0-11102 GCA_028565055.1 Phoeniculus purpureus
CAACTGCAGCACTCAAACTCCCAGCCTCTAGAGGAATGCAGCGGTCCTTGAAGATGCTGAGCTCCACCAGGATGAGGAGCTGACCTTCCCTGTGCCACCAGGATTTGAAATCCTGGCTGAAGTTGTTCCCCCATTATGCTATGAAGGGATGTGTGAGCAAGTAAACTGGAAGGGGCTGCCCAAGGGGGTTGTGCAGTCTCCTTCTCTGGAGATGTTCAAAACACACCTAGATATGTTCCTGTGTGACTGGATCTAGGGGATCCTGCTATGGCAGGGGGCTTGGACTGGATGATCTTTCGAGGTCCCTTCCAATCCCTAAAGTCTGGATCTGGGGGATCCTGCTGTGGCAGGGGGATTGGACTGGATGATCTTTGGAGGGCCCTTCCAATCCCTAATGTCCTGTGGTTCTGTGAGATGGTGCCTGATTTCCCCTGGCACAAGGGCGCGCTGCCCGTGAGTCGCTGAGACCCCTCTGCAGTTCAGGCAGGAGCTGACGAATGGCTCGTGATAGGTAATGAGATAAAAACTTCACCACTCAGAGAGCTGGGAAACCTTCCAGCTGCAGAAGGGAGCTTCACTGTTTATCCTACAAATCCTGGCAATGAGAGGGTTAAGGCAGGTGCCCCCAGCAGAACCTTTCTGTGGCAGAGAGTTTAGCTCTATATGAGACTCAGGAGCCACTTGCCCACAGAGACTGTGGCTGCCCCATCCCTGCAGGTGTTCAGAGCCAGGCTGAATGAAGCCCTGAAGGAACAAAGCCTGGTTGAGAAGCATCACCGTTAAAACAACTATTCCCTGGGCTCCAGAAGGGAAGGCACCACCTCAGTTTGCTTGGAAAGAGAAATTTCCTCTTATTTCACAGCTCCATCAATCAGAGACAAACGTGAGAAGGAGGAGAGAGGATCTGCTGAGTGGAGAAGAGAGAGGAGATTTATCCCTGGGATAAATCTTAGCACCAGAGAGCTTTTTCCAGACGGCTATTTTGTCACAGACCTTCCTGCCTGTCTGTAATGAGGGAGAGTAAAGCCAGTGCTCACCAGTTAAGGCTGCTGGGACAGTGAGATGACTGCAAGGGTAACACCCAGTCTATCAAAAGAACTGTCACCAGATACCTACTGGTGAAATCACAGAACATCAGTGACTGGAAGGGACCTCGAAATATCATCCAGTCCAACCCCCCTGCCACAGCAGGATCCCCTAGATCCAGTCATTAGGGATTGTAGGGACCTCTAAAGATCATCCAGTCCAATCCCCCTGCCACAGCAGGATCCCCTAGAACCAGTCACACAGGAACATGGCCAGGAAGGTTTGAAATGTCTCCAGAGAAGGAGACTCCACAAGCCCCCTGGGCAGCCCCTGCCAGGGCTCTGGCACCCTCACTGCCAAGAAGGTGCTCCTCAGATTGATGGGGAGCCTCCTCTGCTCCAGCCCCTTGTTGTATCATTAGATGACACTGAGAACAACCCGTTGGTTTTTATGATCTTGTCAGTGAGCTTGTGCTGCTCATGTGAGAGGAGAGATGAGCTGCAGCCATGGACACCTTCCCAAAGGGAACAGTGGAGAGCCCTGAGGGGCAGAGCTTGGAAGCAGCTGGAGGAAGGGACTTCCACAAGCAGTGTTCTCCACCTGTCTGCTGCATGTGATGAGTTGGCTTTGTGGGTGAAGGCAAATGGCATCCTGGCTTAGATCAGCAATAGTGTGGCCAGCAGGGCTAGAGATGTCACTCTCTCCCTGGACTGGGCACTGGGGAGGCCTCCCCTCGACTACTGGGGGCAGTGTTGGGCCCCTCACTTCGAGAAAGAGATGGAGGACCTGGAGCAGGTCCAGAGGAGCAGCGAGGCTGGGGAAGGGACTGGAGGGGAAGGCTGATGGGGAGAGGCTGAGGGAGCTGGGTGTGTTGAGCCTGGAGGAGACTCAGTGGGGACCTTCTCCCTCTCTCCAGCTCCCTGAAGGGAGGTTGTAGTCAGGTGGGGGTCAGGCTCTTCTCCCAGGGAACCAGCATCAGGATGAGAGGGCAGAGCCTGAAGCTTCCAGGGGAGGGTTAGGTTGGATGTTAGGAAGCCCTTCCTTAGGGAAAGAATGGTCAGAGCCTGGACTGGACTGTCCAGGGCAGTGGTGGGGTCCCTATCTGTGGATGTGTTGAAGGGCAGCCTGGCTGTGGCCCTGAGTGCTGTGGTCTGGCTGCTAGGGTGGTGTTATGTGCTGGGCTGAGCTGGATGAGCTCAGAGGGTTCTTCCATCCTCAGTGATGCTGTGATTTCATTCTGTACAGAGGCACAGCTCCTCTCTCCTTTTGAAAGAATATCTTACTTCTTCCATCTCTGCCAGACTCTTCTTGGCGTGTTGGTGTGAGCACAGTCCTCTTCCTACCATAGGTCTGGACTCTCTCTATATATTTATGTGTAACCAAACCTTCTCTACTTCCAAAATCAGAGGGGCAGACTGGTCTTATGAAGTGTCCCAGTCTAGATCAGCTCTTGTCCAGCCCTTAGCTGCCCTTTGGTGTGTGTTGCAGCTGCTGGTGGGCTGTGATGACTAACACAGCCCAGCAGTTTTGGAAGGAGATGGTAACTGCTCCCAGACCGGAGGGTTCCCAGTCAGGAAGCTCCATACAGAACTCTTCAGGCTGTGATCCTGCTGTCTCTGCTGCTGCCTCCCTCCCTTCGTGTGTTACACCGGTTTGCTCTGCCTTGCCTAGTGTATTAAAGAAGTGCTGCGGGCCGGGGCTGGGTCCTAGTCTGCTCTGCATGAAGTTTTCGCTTTAACAAAAGCACTGCTGGTCCTCATCTCTCTGCTCCGAGGGTTTTCGAGAGACACCAGTCACCAGGAAGGATGACCTTCCTGGAGCTGATGTGTAGTTTGCCGTTCGCCTGGGCGCTGGGTGGACTCGGGATTGTAAGCAATGTAATGTCCTGCTGTGACTGGTGAGACTGCTTCACGTTCTCCTTTCTAGCTGCTTGCGGTGCTTTGCTGAACCCCACTGCACCCAGCAAACGAGTGGTCGGGCGGGCTGCTGCAGTCAGTGTGCCCATGCAGGGAAAGCACAGCCTGCTCTGAGACCGGAGCTGGAACACCCTGATGTGGGCCAGGCCTTGGTGAAAGTGGTGGAGGGAAAGCTGGGCATGGGATCCTCTCCTCCCACAAAGATGTCATCCTCGCTGGGATATCTGCTGGGCTATAGCTGGGGCTTCAGGGAGAGCAAAGCATGAGCCCTCCTGCAGCCTGCAGCGTGGCTGCTGCTCTCAGCAAGCTGTTCCTGGGTGTTGGAAGTTGGAGCCTTTGGCTCCAGCGTGGGTGACACCCATCAGAGTGTTGTCTGGGCAGAAAGAGATAAGAGGAAAGTCCAAATGGTTAGGTTCCAGGTCGTGCCCTGGGGACACAGCACTTGGGTGCAGCCCTCTGCATAAATCATTCAGGCTCTTCTTTTGCACACTGTGAAGAAAATGTCTACTTTAATCCCACGAGTAGTTGTGACTTGGCTGTGGCTGCTCTGGCAACCAGCTGGGGAGAGGAGTCCCAAGCTCCATTTGCAGTGAGGGCTCTGCTGACTTCTGCCTCTGCATGCCTGAAGGGCAAAACCTGGGCCAAATCTGCTGGCAGCTGCCTGATTTCAGCCGGTGGGCTGAGCTGGCTGGAGCCGATGGCTGATGGAGGGGCAGAGAGCTGTAAATGGCTGCCTGTCCTCCAGATAACCAAAGCCGAGCACAAGCTCTAGCTCTCCCGTGCAGCCTGGCGCAGTGAGCAGCAGCTTTGCGTGAGTATGTTGTGGCTGCTCTTCACAGCTATGTTTTGACCTCCTCATAAAGCTGAGGCTCTTGGGAGCCAAATCAAGTGACCTCAGGAGCTGGAGGAAAGCAGGACACTGTGAAGCTCCAAGAGCTTCAAGGAAAGCAGCCAACATTAGTGAAGCTTGTGTGAAAATAGTGAGAATGTGCTGGGTTGGAAGGGACCTCTAAAGGTCACCTAGTCCGACCCCCCTGCAAGAAGCAGGGTCATCCCTGTCTAGAGCAGATGTCACAGAATTGGAAGGGATTTGAAGGGACATCGGAAGATCATCCAGTCCAATCCCCTGGCCACAGCAGGATCCCCTAGATCCAGTCACACAGGAACATGGCCAGGTGGGTTTTAAATGTCTCCAGAGAAGGAGACTCCACAACCCCCCCGGGCATCCTGTTATGTCAGGCAGTCTTACTGAGTCTCAGCCTGGGACCCCAGGGTTTGACTTAGAAATGGATTCACTGCCGAAGGCTGACGTGAGCTAATGCTTATGAAAATCTGCAGTGAAATTGTTTGTTCTCAAATTGAGAAGGAGACTTGCAATGTGAGGCCCTGGTGAGGCCCCACCTTGAGTACTGGGTCCAGTTGGGGCACCTAAGTCCAAGGGAGACATCAAGGGGCTGAAGCAAGTACAGTGCAGGGCAACGAAGCTGAGGAAGGGCCTGGCGAATCAATGTGATCAGGAGAGATGGAGAGAGCAGGAGCTGTTGAGTTGGAGGAAGAGGAGGCTGAGGGGAGACCTCATCACTCTCTACAGCTCTCTGAAAGGAACCTGCAGAGATGCTGGTGCTGGGCTCTGCTCACAGGTCATTAGCAACAGAAGCAGAGGGAAGGGCTTCCAGCTCCATCAGGGGAGGGTTAGACTGGCCATCAGGAGGAAATTCCTCCCGGAGAGAGCAGTCAGGGACTGGACTGGGCTGCCCAGGGTGGGGGTTGAGTCCCCATCCCTGGATGAGTTTAGTTTAAAAGTCACTGAGATGTGGTGTTGGGTGCTCTGGTTTATGGGTGACCTTGTAGAGTGGGGTTGATGGTTGGACTGGATGATCCCCGGGGTCTTTTCCAACCTGAATGACTTTATGTTTCTAGCATGCAGTGCTGTGCTCAGGAGGCAGAACCATCCAGGGATCAGCTGTGCTGTAGGACCTGCAGTTCACCTCAACCACTGTCCAGTTCCTTACTGGATGTAGCTGAGCTTGAAAACACTGCCCTGCTGCCGAAGCTCTGCCTTAACCCCTGCCTTAGTGGCTATGGTACAGACTGGGGGTATCGCAGCCAGAAGAACAAGCTGGAGCACTGCTGTATCTGGCTGGTGTCTATAGAGTTATCCCGGGATAACTCTGGTGCCCAGGAGGTCTAACCTGGACCGCAGTTTGAGACTGACGTTGGGGGAGCTTTGGCAGTTACCCCTGTAGTGTAGCTGGGGAGAGGAGGATGAATGCTCTTTGGCAGAAACACCGCGTGTTGTCAGTGACCCACTTGAGCTGCTGTAATGGCTCAGGGTGGGACTTTGGGAGGCAGGTCGAGCTTCTTGCTTTTTCAGCTAAAAAGGGACAATTGTGGGATGTGAGATTCTTGAGAGTGATGGGAACTGGTGGGGAAGTCCGTCGCTGGGTAAGAGGCAACAGCCCTCTTCTCTGATGCCAAGGCAGGAAAACGAGTGACGGGGCAGGAAGCAGCAGCAGCGGGCACCTGCTTTCCCCAGAGACAGATGGGATCTGGAGAAGGGATCTGGGCTGCTACAGGGTCACCCAGCAAGAAAATACAGGAGGAGGGGATCACAGGATCACCATTTGGGTCTGGGGGTAGGAGCAGGAGCAGGGCCAGAGGGTTCAGCACCACCCTGGCTCCTGCCTGATGCAAGCGGGGAGGCTGCGGTGCAGCAGAGAGCAGAAGCCTAATAGAAATGTACTGATCCTGAAGGGCTTTTGACAAAGCAGAACCCCAAGTGTCCTGGGTGTTCCACGGGATGAGCCTGTGTGCCCAGGCAGCCCGTCCAGTCCATCCCTGAGCGCTCCCACTAGGTGCCAGTATAGGAGCACAGAGAAGCACCGAGGAGCTCTGGCCAGAGGTGTCAAATCTCTGTATTTATGTATTGATGTGTAGTGTTTACACGGAGCTCTGAGTGTGTGATGCACAACGGGTGGCCAGCGGGTTGGGGGAGCTGCTTCTGCTGCTCTGCTCTGCTCTGCTGAGGCTCTGCCTGGAGCTTTGGGTCCAGCTCAGGAGTCCTCGGCACTGGAGAGATGTGGACCTGCTGGAGGGGCCCAGAGGAAGACACAGGGATGAGCAGAGGGCTGGTAGAGAGACATGGACCTGCTGAAGTGGTCCAGAGTTGCCCACAGGGATGAGCAGAGGGCTGGAACAGCTGCCTTGTGAGGACAGGCTGAGGGAGCTGAGATTGTTCGGCTCCTTGTTCAGCTGAGGTGGTTCCAGGGAGACCTCTGTGCAGCCTCTCAGTATTAAGGGGAACAGATAAGAAAGAGGACAATCCTTCAGGCAGTACTACTGCTGGATTGTTAGATGCAGCAGGAAACTGGGCATCAGGCTGCCATGGCCTTCAGGTGGTCCCCACTGCCCCCGGATACTGCACACCCCACATGGGCTGGCATGGACGAAGCCTGCTCCATCCAGCTGGAGAGCAGCCCCTCTGCCTGCCAGGGCTTCCTGCTGGAGGAGTGTTTATTTCTGAGGTTGTTGGTTGGGTTAGAAAACTGTAAACAGTTTTGAGATGATTATTGGCTTTAAATCCACCTGGTAGCCACCATAAGTGAACTGCAGCGTGTGAATGGTTTACAGACAGCTCCTGTGCCTTAGCACAGGTGTATTTGCGGGATGGCACTCGGGATGGAGGCTGTCAGGGGGTACCTGACCCCAGAACTGAGCCACAGGGTCACACAACTCCCACATCTCGGGTATTCTGTCCTGAAAGGAGCCAGAGCTGTTGGTGCCTGCACTGCACCAATACACACACAGGTGTGTAACCTGTGCTGCAGACCGGGTGTGAAAGCCAGTGACAGGACAGTGAACAAATTGTAGGCAGGACGGTTCCAGACCTCTGCCACACACCACCGCGGGAACAAACAGCCTGACACAGCTCCGGTGCCTGTCAAGTCTTAAATCTTGGTGAGAAGAGGTTAAGTCTCTTGCCGCGGTTTCTCTGTTACCTGGGCCAGAATCAATAGACTGTGCTCTGCAGAGGAAAACAAATACTTGACAATAATGGAAAATCAATAGTTCCCTTGTTATTCGGTAGCAAGTGCACAGGTCCCATCTGACAGGCTGTGTGGGGAGTGTCAGAGCAGGGCTCGCACACTTGTGCTAACATCAGAGTGAAAGGCTGCTTGAAATCCTGTTCACAGAGTCACAGAACATTAGGGATGGGAAGGAGCCTCAAGAGATCAGCCAGTCCAGTCCCCCTGTCACAGCAGGATCCCCTAGATCCAGTCACACAGGAACAGTCCAGGTGGGTCTGAAACGTCTCCAGAGAAGGAGACTCCACAACCCCCTGGGCAGCCCCTGCCAGGGCTCTGCACCCTCTCTGGGAAGAAGGTCCTTCTCCCACTGATGAGGAACCTCCTCTGCTCCAGCTCACACCCACTGCTGTATCACTGGGTGCACCTGAGCAGAGCCTGGCTCCCTCCTCCTGACACCCAACCCTTCACATACTGATCATCATCCATGGGGTCACCCCTCAGGCTCCTTTTTTCCCAGCTCAAGAGCCCCAGCTCTATTCATTCCATTTACAGGACAGGGAGGGATTCCTGAAGGGTATTTTACCTGCAAACGTCTCCCCAGGTGCCCTTCTTCATTACAAGAAGGTTCCAGCACTGCACCAACCTGTTGGCGTCTCTGCTCGGGACAGAATGCTGACAGCAGACCTCTTTGCATCGAGGCGTTGAAAGGAGCCTCTCATGTTTGGTCTGATTGGGTTATTTCCATGGGCAGAGGACAAGGATATACAGCAAAGGAACAGCTCCACATAAAAAATCCATCCCTTTGTCCCGAAGCCCTGAGATATGTCAGGCTGTGATGGAGCGTCTACAGGAACTGCCGCTGCCCTTTTGTACAGCACTGGCCTCTAGGCTCCGTTCAGTCTGCACCCACCGGCCCCGCTCAGCTGAGGGAGCTAGGAATTTAAAGAGATTTCCAGCTTTCCCTTCCCCGCTGTGTATTTCTAGCCCTTTTCTGCAGCAAATGGAAGTATCTTCGGGGAGGCAATTTAAATCTTATTTTCTAGAATCAAAAAGATGCCCCAAAATGCAGTAAAATGCGGTTCTCCATGGCTGCAACACAAGCCAGGATGTAGTGGTAGAGGGATGCGGGGAAGTTTTGCCCCAGTAGGTCTGATCTGGCCTCCAGAAGCAGCCAGTACAAGCTGCTTTGGGCTAAAGCATGGGATGACCGCACTGCTTTGCTGCTCCGCTGCTTACACTGCAGCAGTGGTTTGTAGGGCTGCAAGTGCTGGGGGAGGAACCTATCCTGTTGTTCTTGGAGCAGCGTCCCCTCTGAAGTGTGTAAGTCACCAGAACAGAATGAGTCCAGTGATAACTATTTTCAGCAATGAAGAGAAATTAGTCATCAGGAGAGTTGGGTTGAGACAAGTCACAAGAAGGGACAGGACCTCATTCTTGACAGCGTAGGTGGTGTCCTGAGCTCTCCTCTGGTGGCTGCTCATGGCAGAGGCTGGGCTGCGCCCGAGAAGGGGTTGTGTGGAGTGGTGTGCAGTGCAGAGAGAGCCAGAGACTCCTGAGAAAGCCCTGGCAGGGGCTGCCCAGGGGGTTGTGGAGACTCCTTCTCTGTTGACATTTCAAACCCACCTGGCCATGTTCTTGTGCGACTGGATCTGGGGGATCCTGCTGTGGCAGGGGGACTGGACTGGATGATCTTTCGAGGTCTCTTCCAACCCCTCATGTTCTGTGAATCTGTGATGCTCTGGTCATGCCCAGGTGGGCACTGGCAGAACCTCAGAGAGCCCTATTGTAGCTGGAAGGGTGCAGATGGTCATGCCTGCACATGGCTTAACTGCAGGCCCTGCATGTGGATGGCTGCTTTAGGAGAGACATCTGTTCTCCTTGGGTAGGGAGAGCTTGTCAGCTTTTCTCCTAAGGTTCCGTATCTGGTCACTCTGGGGATTTAAGTTATAGGGCCGTTCCCTCTCCTGAGTACTCAAGGAGTGTCACAATCACTTCTGTCTCCTTCCAGATCTCTACCAAAGCCGAGGCTCGCAGCGCACCCTTCCTGCTCATGGAGCAGTGCGGATCAGTTCCTGAAATCCTGGCAGCCAGGCTCACCTGGTTAGCAGCCCTTTGTCTCGTTGAAGCTTAGCAAACTACCATCCTTACTTGCAGCAGCTGTTTCACAATGGAGAGCAGTTCTGAGTGCGGGGAGTCGCCCTGTTTGCAAAGAGGATGACCAGGTTGTTGAAGGCTGTTGGAGTCTGTAGACTCAGTGGAAACAGAACGTGCTGTGGGTGCAGCCAGCTCGGGGTGCCTGTAACCAGCTGCTGATGCATGGAGGCACCTGAGTGCAAAGTGAACACTAACCCTGCTACGTCCAATGCTGTTCCTAATGGACAGCACTGCCTTCGCCCCTTGTGTTTGCCCCTTTTCCCATCTCTTTTTGTGCTTCATGCCCTCCTTGGGAACTCACTGTGCTCTGTGGCTGCCCAGGGGGGTTGTGGATTCTCCTTCTCTGGAGACGTTTCAAACCCTCCTGGCCATGTGTCTGTGTGACTGGATCTAGGTGGTCCTGCTGTGGCAGGGGATTGGACTGGGTGATCTTTGGAGATCCCTTCCAATCCCTAATGACTGGATCTAGGGGATCCTGCTCTGACAGGGGGATTGGATGGGATCTTTTGAGATCCCTTCCAGTCCCTCATGTTCTGTGACTCAGTGGCTGCTGTGATGCTGTCTGAGCTCCTGCAGAGGGCCAGGCACGAGCTCTCAGCTCTAATCCCCTCTTGGACAATGGCTTTAACCTTTGTGTGGGGCGAAACACCCTGCCCTGGAATTCCCATCAAACAGCAAACGGGCTAAATCAATTAGAGCGACACAAACTGCAGTTGGTTTTGCATGAGTCTCTCTGCAAGATAAGAATTGTCTTCCCTCTTTGCCCTGAACAATGAGTGACAGCACTAGAGCCCTTCCCAAGCGCTGCTGGACAGGTTAATGGGCCCATCCTGAGAGCCGTGTAATCGCTGCAGGGTGGGTTCAAAAGCCCATGTGATGGATTGCATCGCTCTTGGTGCTTGGGGTGGGGATACAGCGCAGAGAGACTGCCTGGACCCTCTGGTGCCAGAGGGCTTAGCATGGTATTGACAGGCCTGTGCATATTAAATCCAGATCAAGCTTCTGAACGAACACAGGCGCGCCGGCGCAGACACGGCTGGAAGGCTCCTTCCACAGGCCTGAAAGAGTTATTTTTAGTTAAAGGTTGTTGGGAAAAGAAAAAAGCTCCTACACCCCCACTTAGTGCTGAGATATGAGCTGAAGGAAACACTCCTGTCAGATCTCGTTGGTGCGCTGCAGGAACAGCAAAACAGAAGAGTTCAGCAGGGCATTATTGTATTTTCCTTAAAAAGAAATCCCTGAAATTTATGGGATCTGACAAACCAGTCTGGAGGGTGTCAGGCCCAAAGGAGTCAGGAGGTAGCCCTCAGCGTTGGGTGGTAGCCGCTGATGAGTTGGGCAGTATTACAGAACGTTGGGGATCGGAAGGGACCTTGAAAGATCCGGTTTCTCGGGGCTTTGCGAATGAAAATTAAACTGTGGGGCTGCCTTGAAAAACAAATGATTGCAGCAGCTTTTCTCACCTCAGAGGTCCCTTTCACCGCCGTGCTGCTGTCCCAGGTTCAGCCCGCGCAGCCCCACTGGGTGCTGGCTGACTCTTCCCTTTGGAATGAGCCGGGATCTTCCCAGCGCCAGGTACGAAGCACCGCGAGCTGGGTTGGGTAATGCTCTCGGTTTCTTGCACTGCTGCCAATTTCCAAAGAAGTGACCTTTCTTTTCCCTTCCATTAGCTGCAAACAAGGATTTTTTAGAGTGCGCTGCAAACTAAAAGCAGTGGAAAGCGCAGAAGGGAGGCGCTGCCTAGCACAGGCTTTCCTGCTGCCAGCCCCCTGGCTCTGAGCGTGTTGATCATTACAGAGCCCTGATGCCAGCCCGGGCTGCTCCTGGCAGACAGCTCTCCCCGGCTGGCAGCGGGTTTGTCGGTCCTGCCTGACCCCGTCCTCCACGGCCCTTCACGAACAGAAGGGTAGGTGTCAGGAGGATGGAGCCAGGCTCTGCTCAGGGGCACCCAGTGACAGGACAAGGGGCAGCGGGTGTG
>JAOXOE010032345.1:0-11102 GCA_028565055.1 Phoeniculus purpureus
GAAGGGACCTCGAAAGATCATCCAGTCCAATCCCCCTGCCACAGCAGGATCACCCAGACCAAGTCGCACAGGAACATGGCCAGGCGGGTCTTAAACCTCTCCAGTGAAGACTCCACAACTCCCCTGGGCAGCCTGTTCCAGTGCTCTGTCACCCTCATTGTGAGGAAGCTCCTTCTCATATTTATGTGGAACCTTCTGTGTTCCAGCTGACACCCATTGCCCCTCATCCTATCACTAGATGACATTGAGCAGAGCCTGGCTCCATCCTCCTGAATCTTCTCAGAGTTTGGTAATAAACATCTCCACCAATTAAACACAAATTGTTTCTTTTAGAGTCTTTTGCAGAAATTGAGACTTTGGTTATAATTTTGTGCATGGAAAGGAAACAGAGTGTGCAGAATGTAAGAGCATGGTAACTGCCCACTCTGGAGAGCAGCTTTTTGGTCAAAGCATTCTCATGCACAGAACTTAATTGCCAAGTACATTAAAAATGTTTGATGAATACAGCTGCTTGTGGAGAGAAGTGAATTTGAGATTTCTAGTTCAAAGGAAATTCCATCCATTCCTTTCCTGAAAAATAAAACCCAGAAGGATGGAATGACAATGTAATAATATTTCATTTTAAATCTGAACTCATCTATTACTCAAACCATCCAAGGGTATTTGAGCATTGTTTTTCCTTGCTAGCTGCTTTGTTTCAATTGTTTGGTGTTTTTTATCAATATTCCATCCTTTAACACCAAAACCCCCTTTGGTCATGAACACGCACTCTATCGTGACTTGGCAACGTTGACACAAAAGGAGAGCTGGCCAAGGTCTCCCAGCATAACCTTCTGTTAACATCAATATCCTGGCATCAACAAAGTCTAAAAGATTCCAACAGTTGTCCTTTTTGTACTTGAGAAAATACAAGGCAGAAGACAAGCTGCAATAAGCGTTTGGTTCAGGGCTTGTGTCAACAGAAGCATGACAAGGTTTCAAAAGAGACTTCAGACAGTTTAGGTTGGGTATAAGGCAAGGAGCAGACAGAGGATGAGCTTTGTGGCTGTTTGGCACAGGAACAAAAAAACCCTCCAGCGAAGTGTTAGAAAATTCCAATCACAGAATCATTAGAGATTGGAAGAGACTTGTGAGATCATCTAGTCCAATCCCCCCACCACAGGAGGACCACCGAGACCAAGTCACACAGGAACACATCCAGGCGGGTTTTAAACGTCTCCAGAGAAGGAGACTCCACAACCCGCCCGGGCAGCCCCTTCCAGTGCTCTGCCAATGGCGAGAAGTGCTAATTTAAAAGAAGGAGTTTTCAAATACAAAGTTTAAAAACCATTTCAAAGGAATTTATAACTACAAACTTGAAGCCAGATTTCTTTCTGAGATCACGCGCCAAAAAATATTTACTGTGTCTTGTGGTTATGCTGATAGATGGTAGAAAAAATTCGGGTTGGTAGCATGAAGGTGTAATTTTAACCACACACTGACTCTCTTTCCATAAGGCATTTTGCAGTGTTAAAATGGGGTCTAATCAGAAAGGATCGGTCCTGTGAAATTGAAGGCAATGGTAAGTTAAAAGAACCTCCGTCTGAGTTGTCAGAAAGCAATTTAGTTATTTTTGTAGCTCTGATGTATTGCCAAGGCCACAAACAAGACTGATTTAAGCAGGAACTACAAGTTAGAAAGGCTGCTTAAGGGAGCTGTAAATACTTTGCTTAGATGTGCTTAGATGGATTTATTTCTGCCATCATCTGCACTGAAAAATTACGAATAACTATTAATCTTATTGCAAAATTCAGTGATAGAGTGATAACTTCCACTGAAAAGAAGTTCTGCCTCTCCCCTACTCTGCAAATTAAACTGATATTCAAAGTAGACTATATATAAGTTAGAAAGATGTCCTGGGGCTCTGCTCATACAAGGAACACATCTGCTAAGCAGCACCCAGCATGGCAGAAACATGATTCCATGATCTGAAAGGTTCAAAGAAGGCTTTTACATAGTTGTCTGTTGATGGGAATTCCCTAAACATTGGATAAACATGGATTAAACACTTAGCTTGTTACACCACCAAATATACTTCTTTGCTAACAATTCTTTTCTAAACATCTTTTCTCATGGTTACCTTTTCAGTGTTAAGACAGGCTTCACTGCTGCACCCAGCCAAATAATACCTGTAGTATCACTCATCAGGTTTCACTCATTTTCCAAGTATTCACAGAATCAAAGAATCATAGAACATAAGGGATTGGAAGGGACCTCGAAAGATTGAATCATAGAATCATTAGGGATTGGAAGGGACCTCAAAAAATTGAATCATTGAACCATAGAATCATTAGGGATTGGAAGGGACCTCGAAAGATTGAATCATAGAATCATTAGGGATTGGAAGGGATCTCGAAAGATCACCTAGTCCAATCCCCCTGCCACAGCAGGATCACCTAGACCAAGTCTAAGATAGAAAAATATAAACATTTGTATTAAATACCTTGGTATGAAGGGACCTCCAGTGTGGATTCACCTCTTTCATCTCCGTAATACTTGGCTTAAAGATGGAACTCAGATCCTAGTTTTGTGCGTCTGAATTCAGCTGGGTTGCAGCGCTGGTCTTGGCTGACAAAGGAAACAAAACACACATTCATAGCACCACATAGTTTAGATTGCTGCCTCTGCTTCAAGTACAATATTCTCATTTTTCATAGCTTCTCCAAGTCTGGGGAAGGAGATGGGTGGGTGTGAAAGAGAGAAGATTGTCAGGTGCTAAATGTGTCTTCCTCCAAAAAGCCCATCACCACCTGCAAACAGAAACTCCCTCACCAAGCTTCTCAAAATGCCAAAGAGGTAAGAAGAGGAACCTTAGCATAAATTACTGAGAAGGTGACAACAAAGAAAATGGTGCAACCATTTATTTAAGAATTTAAAAGGTATTTACTCCCGTGGCCTTCAGGAATAAGGAGAGCAATGATGAATTGCAGGCATACTCAGGGGGAGGAGTAAAGAAGTGAAACAAATGAATATGTCGGGAATTGTGGTCTGTCCATAGCAAGTATTTAAATGAATAATTCATAAATAAGGGTCTGAAGTGGTGTAAGGTTAGTAAAACCTTCATTTTTATAAGTTTATTGGAAAAAACTTAAGTTACTACTGAACTCATGTCAAGTGAAGAAAAGGATTACTCTCCAGTAGATTAGCCAATCTGCAGATGAGTCACAGCTTCAGTCTGAGGAGGTGTCCTTTCTAATTTTAAATTAAAGAAGAAATCTCTGGGTTAGCGTTTTTCATGACAAATCCGCTAAAAACAAAGCTTTAATTCCAGTAATTCAAGACCTGCTCCATATAACTGCAGAGGTGTCGGGAGCAGTATCTGGGCAATTTGTCAGAGCTCCAGCTCCGTGTTGGTTGTCAATGAATCCGTCGTGTCTTGAGGAGAGATCGTCTAGTCCAATCCCCCTGCCACAGCAGGATCACCTAGACCAAACCCACCTGGGTATCGCCTGTGTGATCTACTCTAGACAAACCTACTCTGGCAGGGCTTTTGGACTAAATGATCCCCAGAGTTCCCTTCCCACCCCTACCACTCTATGAGTCTATGACACAACAACTGTGTGAGAAAGTTACTAGTAGTAGTTAACAGTAATGAGCAATCAGTTAATAGTATTTTACATGAAGCTGTGTGTTATTTCCTTTTGCACAGGTCCTCTCTGAAGAACATCTCCATTTCTGCAGCAGTAACCATGTTGCTACTCTCACATTTACTTTTCCTGTCTTTGCTCTTCTTCACACACCTTACTCACCATGCAATTTTTCCTCCCCTGAAAACCATGTAGACATATCATAAATATTCCAGCAGTGCCTTTGAATCCTTGGGGTGGACAACATTTGGTAATCAGTGAGTAGCACTGGTCTCAGAGGTGACCGTGCCCCAACAGGAAATGAGAAAAGGACATCCAACTATTTTCTACCATACGAAATAAAATTGAGGTCACTATTCTACTTGAGAATTGTGATCTTTTGGAAAAAAAAGTCTCTCATAGGATTATAATTCATCTAGTATAAATATGAAGGCAGTTTATTCTCTATAAAATTGTTTTTCTGTTTCCTCAGAATTCACAGAATTACTCCAAGGCCAACATTCTGGGGAGGTGGCGGGTCACAGGTAATTTTAATCCCAATATAAGTAAACATAAAGAGGGAAAAGCAGATAAAGCTTTTTGTTCTCTTGTAGAAAATAATTTACCAAGACACCAGTTGAATGGGAAAAACAAAATTCAGAATCTGCTATTCAAGAAGCAGTAACTACATTTTAAATTGCACAAGTCTTACCTTGCAGCAGCTGATCCATTTCTGATACCAAAACAGTAGGTCTGATTACCATTATCTTTTATTAAGGAGAATGAGTTTCCTGCTGTTACTTATGGCCCTTTCTGGGACCATCCTCGTTAGTTTTATAAATTGTGACTATTTCTCAGTTCTCTGCTGATGCAATCCTGAAGAAACATGGTAAAGGGCATCAGAGGAAAGTTCCTTGCTCATGATCATTAAAAAGTCTCTATCAAGCCAAAAAAAAAGAATGTATGCATACTCAACCTCCAGAGATCTTGTTTAATGTCAGAATCACACCAACGAGAAGATTCGCTAGTGCAGATTTTAACAAATTGGAAAGCAAGGTAGAGTAGTAACACACTTCTGCAACAAATTGCTTTCCATATAAAGCTTCCTTTAAAAATATGAGTAAGATTTTGCAGCCTGTCAAAGATGGCACGCAAAGGTAAAAATAAAGACGTGTCAGGAACAGAAATGTTCTTTTTCTCTTCCTCTGATTTAATTTGCATGTAAGTCAAAAAAATCTGTCAATGCATATGCAATATAAACATCCTGACTTACACCACTAAAAGGGTAGGCAAAAAGAACAAGAATGGCTGAAGAAGAGGTAAACGACAGCTGTGATGAGCAAGGATCCTGCCCAATCTGTAGTATGTATTCAACTATAACAATACGTTCTAAGACAGTGAAGAAACGATGACACAACCGTCAGTTATAGTTGAGCAGAGTGTACACAGAGATGTGGTATCTGCTGAGCAGAGCTGACACCAGGACTTCTCTGTCATCCCGTCCTGTCACGCAGAGCACAAACCCTGTGGAGAAGTGGGGATTCCACTCTCTTATGACAGTCATAGAATCATTAGGGATTGGAAGGGACCTCGAAAGATCCACCACACCAGATCGGTTTGTGCGCATTCGCTTCTTCCTTCCTTCTTTTAGTGGGATCATTTCATCAACAGCAAACTTTTCAACTTAAACTTTGTTGCTAAGCCAGACTACTGCACAGCAAGATGTTGGCGTTCATTCCCTTAGTTATCCTCTAAGACCTCAGTCGTTATATTGGAAAGGTGAAGGAAATGCAATTACTTTCTTTTGCAATTTGCCTTGCCAAATATCAGCCACATTAGAATAAATCTACCCCTATCTATGACCCCACACTGTCTCCTCACAATGTTATAAATATCCACACTGATCAGATTCTTCTTGAAGGAACAAAACCAGCCAATTAACGTCACTAAAAGCTGGTAAATCACAGATCTCCTTCAGAAAAACAGAAGCAAATACGGCAGTGAAAGGGAGAACAAACTAAAGTTTATTGGTGGTTAATAGGGTAGTGAATGACTTTTTTAATCGAAAGGCAGCCTAGTAACCTAAAGAGAACAGAATCCAGTTTAGCACTGACACCACTCCTACCTCTCTCTATGGTCTTGCTCTCTCATACCTCAACTCTGATTTACTTTCATAGCCTTTCATTTCTGTGTGGGTTGTTTTAGAGCTTTTTATTCTTTTCCTTTCCTCTTACTTCTTTGAATCCTTGATCGCTTTTTTTTGCCTAATCTGACTTACACCGCATAACCTAAATGAATCTCCTCTGTGCCATTCGAGATTAACTCTAGTGCCACATGCCTGTGAAGTTCTAAACTTTGTCTTAATCCTGCTCCGTCATGAATGGATTTGTTTATCCTGGGTTTTTTTACTGAGCAGGAGCCAAATATTTGCTTTACAGACCAATTTGAAGAACAAACCCATATCTGTGATGAGCACTTCTGTTTCTTGTCCTGCATAAGTTGCAGTTTCGGTACTCTGCAGAAGCAGTACTGTAGCAGGAGTAGTGTAGCAGGAGTGTCACTAACCTCATCTAACAAATCTTATGTTTGTGGACTTGAAGTTGTGGACAGGAAAAAAAGAGATGCAGCTTCCAACTATTAAATCTCTGCAATTAAGTGCAATAAACAGGAAGACAGTGAAGATAGATAGTATCAGGCTGCCCAGGGAGGTGGTTGAGTCACCATCCCTGGATGTGTTTAGAGATTGTTTAGAGGGGGGCTTAGAGATGTGGTTTAGTGGTACAGTAGGGTTAATGGTTGGATTTGGTAGCCACCAGGGTTTTTTAAATCAAAATGATTCTAGGATTCTTCATTTTTATAGCTGTACAAAATTGGTAAGAATCACCATCAAGGCATAAACAGCAAAAGGTGGTCAGCAATCAACAGAGGGAAAACAGGAGGCTTTTTAATTGCAAAGAAAGCAATAAAGATGAAAGTTAGAACTAAATATTAAAAACAATAAGGAAAGGCAATTGGGTGCAGTTTCCTTTTGACCATGAACAAAGACTTATAATGTAGTCTTTGTTGCATAATGTATATATAATATATATAATAATATATATAATATATCTATACATAATAATATATATTATATATATACAATATATATATATAACAGAACCAGAGGATCTTATGTGTATATATGGGCAACAGAGCACTGGAACAGGCTACCCAGAGAAGTTATGGAGTTTCTGACTCTTGAGACATTCATAGAATCGTTAGGGATTGGAAGGGACCTCAAAAGATCATGTAGTCATAGGATCACTAGGGATCGGAAGGGACCTCGAAAAATCATCTGGTCATAGAATCATAGAGCCATCAGGGATTGGTAGGGACCTTGAAAGATCTTTCAGTCATCGAATCACTAGGGATTGGAAGGGGCCTGGAAAGATCACCTAGTCATAGCATCACAGAATTATAGAATCATTAGGGATTAGAAGGGACCTTGAAAGAATCCCCCCACCACAGCAGGATCACCTAGACCAAGTTATATTACATAATAAATATAATACTAATGCTTCAAATCTGGAAGTATTTCTTGGAACTATGGAGGGTACCGATTAGGACGAAGGAAAATGTTTTCTAATGTTGATTCGTGGACTTAGGTGTAAAAAAATAGATCCCACAGCTGCTCAAAAATATATAGAAGAGGGATTTCATCTGACTTTTTCTGAAGAGATGACTCAAGTGTTATCAATGGAGATGGAAGATGAAATCTGCAAAGTTAGATCAAAACAAAACATTTAAAGATCTTCTCTCCAGATGCCAGTTAAGAGCGGCAACGGAAGCTGAATGACAACCTTGACTACAGCGTTTGGCAACAGGAACACTGTTCTGTAAGCTGCGGCACCTTTAGTTTGGCAATATCGCGGTAATTTGGAGGTACACAGTTTGGTTTTCAAGTACGAGCTGTTTCTTTGTCACTAGTCAAGGAGCAAGCACATATCTGCACGCTGGATGTCACTCATTTAATTTGTTATGCTTGTAGCATACCTCATCAGGACAGTGAATACAGCAAGTACTGAAAACATTAAATGTCATTGAGGGATTTGAAATACGCGGGTTATAAAACGCTCCATCTGATCGTATAGAGGCAAATACAAACAAGAAAGATCAAGTCACTACAGAGATTTTGGAAAAAAGTAAACTAGTGAGAGGAAAAGAAGCACAAAAGGAAAGACTGACAAGACGCATACCTGAAGAAAAATGACATTTTCCTCTACAGAGGTGAGTAAGCAGCAGCAATTCAAAGAATAAAGCGCAGTTGTCATTCTGCGTGCATGACATTAAATGTTCCCGTATGCACCCTGTTTTACATGACCTCTAAAAACCAGGCAAGAGGGAGCTGTGACAGCTGAAAGGTTTAAATTAACCCAACAAAACAAACCCTTAAATTTCCAGTCGGCGTAGACCAGGGATATAATAGCGCTTTCAGGGAAAGGACCATTTAATATTATATTCAAAGAAATTACTCCCCTGAACAATTAAGGCAGCGTTCATGATCACTTTACACAACTAACTGGCAAGAATTAAAAATAAACAAATGAAGTTTCTGATTTAAAATGGTAATTTGTCCCCAGCTGCAAAGGATTTAGGCAGCAGAACAATAGAGAAGTTGCAGAACACTTAGAATGTCCAAAACACAGAGAGTTCAAAAGCAGGTCAGGCTATTACAGGAGAAAATTTTTCTCCCCACAGGACAATAGATATGAATGGTGCTTCACAGAATATAAAAGATTAAGTCCTCACTACACAGGACTCAAGGTTCAGCTTCTGCAGTCCTTTTTCATTGGAATAATCCCATTGGATTCCATCATTAAATCTTCATTAACGCAAAACTCTTGGGTTGGTGGTAACCCTTTCACTTAGCTTTGGGAGACGTTTTTCCCACAGCTCAGACTCAGAACTGCACACAGAATTGAGAATTACACCATTTGCATGAGAAAAGGTATGAAGTTCCACCTCCAAATCATCCTCTAGCTGTTTCAGAGGGTCTGAGGAAGAACCTAAGAGTAACCTGCCTGTACCACTTAGAGACATCAGCCACAAGGCTACTTAAATCCTAAGTATAGGGATACCTGGCTTGCGTAAACAGATCAGAATATGTGACATCTAAGTGGCATATTCCACCAAGCAATATATTTATTGATGCCCCATTTCAAGGCAGTAACAACAGTAACCATCATCGCTACCATTTTTCCTAATACCTTAGCTTCAGGAAAGTGATTAGTTAATCAAGGGGAGAAAAATCATCCACGTCTAAATCTACAGGTGAACTTTATTTAATGAAGAAATATTTTAGGCTCTGGTTCTTCTGGCATATTAACAAATGAGGGGTTTTTTGTTTCTTTTAACCTATAGTTTAAATACTGAATTGCAACCTACTCTTTAGTCCAACAAAATGCCGGTTGGCTCAGATTATGTGATTTATTCTCTAACTCCAGTTGGGACATTTCTGGCAGTCTACCAGCCTTTTAACTTCTGGGTATTACAACAAACGGCTTTTTCAGGAGAAATAAAACACTCCCAATCATACCTTGGACTAATATCCAATCCTCAGGTAAGGTCCTAAGCACAGGGTAACAGCATCATCTGAATTTTAATCTCTTTCACCCAATTGTACTCTTGCTCTTTCCAAGTCACTGGTTCACTGAAAGGTTGAATACTCCACGAAAAGTGAAACAGCTGCAGCAGGAAGAAACAAGAGCATCCCTGACCAAGGTCAGCTTACAGTTACTTTGGGACATGTAAATCATAGAATCATTAGGGATTGGAGGGAAACTTGAAAGATCATCTAGTCCACAGCAGGATCACCTAGACCAAGTCACATAGGAACACATCGAAATCAAACTCACTTCAGGCAGGGAAAGCAATTGAGCCCCTTTCCCAAATCCTATGTTGGTCCTTTAAAGTACATCTTTTTTCAAAACAAGAAGTACAAGTCAAATCCTGATTTTGGGAAGTGGGAAAGGAGGAGGAGTGTTCTGCTACCTTCCAACAGATCCTGTCTGTGCAGCGTGGCGTGCTTAAACAACATTTCCTCTTGAATCATAGCTACTGAGCTTTTGCTTGGAGATAAAAGAGGTGACTTCCAGTGATATTTTTGAGCAAACTGCCTTGTGGAGAATGTGCAAGCTTTAGGCAGAAGAATATTTCCTTCTAGAAACTGCATAAGAGGTCTGTGATAATCTTGGACATCATAAACTGGTTGATTAAAAAAATTCATCACATTTTTTGTTTTCTTCTCTTAGGCATTTTAGCAGGCTATTAATCCCAGAGATGTCCATTTCAGTAGAGGATAAGCAGCTTCACAGTCAAGGTCTGTGTCTAAGTGATATTTTAGGCTCACTTTAAGTTTAGGTTACCTGTCACTGATAGGTTGCACAGAGGTGATCAGGTACAGGCTTTGGCTCGATTCAGGACCACAGGAGGAGATGAAGTGAGCTCTTGTCAGCTCCCAGTGCACGTGTCAGAGAGCTTGTCTTCGCGTAGTGCAGACACTCTGAGCACATGCACTGTCAGCCCAAGTCTGTTGCTGTATATCAGTCCATGCTGTATAGAGACATGTGGCTGATGTCAGCAGACAAGTTGTACAGGCTTTTTCTTCAAGTGATCTGAAGTGCTGGCATGTTCAATAGGAAAAGCAGGACGTTTGAATCCAAGCTGTTTTGAAAATCCTCTGGGCTTTCTATATTCAAGCACTGGCTACTAAGGCTATGCAATGCTGTTTGCATGATCACAGAGCACATATGCTTCAGCAAATGCTCAGGTGGTTAGGCGTAAGTATGTGTAAATTCTCTTGTGGTCTTCTGCCCAACAGAGAGGCTCTTAGTGAACAAGCAAGATGAGTAAAAACCGAGTAGGTGAAAGGTGTATTTTATATTTCTATGAGACATCATTAACTATGCCTTAGAGCAAATTGAGAGACCATAATTCTTATTATTAGCCTAACGTGCTGAGCAGTTTGTACACAATTTGTGATGACTCTTACTGCATCAGTTTTGCACTAGATGATCTTTTGAGGTCCCTTCCAATCCCTAATGATTCTATGAGTCTGGAAGTATTCCAGACTTATGTGACTGGGCCTTTAGAACAGAACAGTAAGTCCTTGACTAAAATTTAAAATCATAGCAGTCCTTATAAGGAGTTCTCCTTAATGTTCTACTTGAGTTTTCAATTTAATCTCATTCTAGTTCCTAAATTTAAATTATAATGATGTTTCATAATGATAAGCCATCCTTCTCTACATGTAGTAGCTTTTACAATGAGTTGGAGCTGAGCAGTACAAAATTTTCCTTAGATGAAGGTGAACGCATATTTGAAGCTTAAAACCTGAACCAGAAACAATGACAATGACTTTTGATGGTAAATAGAGACATGTAGAAGCATAGAATCATTAGGGATTGGAAGGGACCTCGAAAGATCATCTAGTCCAATCCCCCTGCCACAGCAGGATCA